>JADZMA010000194.1:0-42780 GCA_020796225.1 Arion vulgaris
CAGGATTTTTTTGCTTCGTTTTCTGTGGTGGTTTTCTATTTTTGTCTTTTAAAATGGTTTCTACAATTTTATATCTCCCCTGTCTCTCTACTGCTGCCCCCTCCGCATTCCAAGGGCTCGATTTTGTATGGATTCCATGCTGCTGTAGGGCTGATTTTATACCTCCAGAGATGAAATGCACTGCTGGCCTGTCTTTGTCAGAGCTTCCTTTGTTTTACTACATGTTGTCTGCAGTCTATTTGCAATCCATTACAGCTACTGCTAAATGTGATTGCCTCAATGTGTTTTTGTTTGCCCCCCATGGGGTACTTGCAAGTCGTTTTGGAGATTTAGTCTCTTTTGTTACTTCAACTTCAGGTTTTGGACATGTTTTTAAATGAGAGCTGCCTATCCATCATCACATCCTAGGTATATTGGGTTATCTTCTTTCTTTAGAAATATTACCATCTAGTGTTAGTGTCATTTTTCTTTGCCACCTTTTTCTCCTTGAAAATAAGTAGGTTGTCTTGGTGTAGTTCTTTTTTCCCAATTTCCATGTCTCCCAGTATTTGCTGGCCGTCAAGGTCTTCATTTAGCCGCTTTTCACTAAGCCAGTGTGCTTGCTGGTGTCCCAAAAGGGACCAGGTCATCAGCATATAATGTTTTTTCTGTCAATATATCTTTGCTTTGGGCATGTCATTCCAGAAACAGGAGAAAAATGTACAACTTAGGGAGCCTGGGTAGACCTTCTTCTTGCACCTGCTTGGAAGAATCCATTGTTGATCTTTGTCTGGATTGTACGGCCTGTGAGGCTGCATGAATCAGATTTCCACGTGAATGAATTTATGGAGAGATCTGGTACGTCGATCTTTGGGTGGTCGGAGAGAGATATATCTGTCATCTATTCTTTTCTTGCTCTCCAGTCTACACACAGTTCCTGTAATCTAGAAGTTGACGTGGATTGGTTTAAATAAATCTTCTTGCACCCCACTCTATCCCTTGTGGCCGTCTGATATGGTGGCAGAGCCAGCTAGTCTGTCTGCTCTCGTGCAAATGACACCTATGTGCCCGGAAAGAAGGTAAGTGTGACTCTGCTTGTTGACGCTTGTAGTGATTCAGTCCATTGCCTGCAGACTCCACCTTGCGGATCATCTCAATGAATCACGCAGAATCCCGCATGAGTGTAGTTTTGTGACTCCAGCCAGCGTAGTGCATTAGTCACCGCCAGTACCTCCATTGTCTGCTCTTGTTATCAAGAAATCACCACTGGCCTCTGGGCCATTCTGCCCAGAAGCTTGCAGAGAAGGCCAATGGACTTTTCGTGACAATTACCGATCATCATGTAAATCCGCACTTCATCAGTTTCATCAGTGATAGCTTTGCGTCTGCACCCACCCAACAGATTCCTCTCTTGCAACTTTGTCAAATTTAATGATGGGGGAAAAAAGTGTTCCTGTATATTGATGGTATCATTATCCATTCTCAAATATCAGCTTCGTGCTCCTAGTCCTTCACGCGTCAAAAACTTGGACTGTATATCAGCGACACCAAGGGAAGCTAAACCACTTTCACACAGTCTGCCTCAGAAAAAAGCTGCATGGCGGTAAACGCTCACAGGTGGTCAGAAAAAAGCGATTCAAAAACACTCAGAACTCAGTGAAATCCTTTGCATAGATGTCACAACTGGGAGAATGTTGCTCCAAGACAGATCGTCTGGCTCACACTTCTTCGACGCGGTTCTTCGGCCTACGAGGCAGGTAGAACAGCACGGATGGGGAAAAAATGTCAAATAGAAGGCAGTAAACTCCCACAGTGCAAGTCTCGCTCACACGGTGAAGAACATTTCAAGCTCGCATCGGGTTTACTAGTCATCTACGCACACACAGACAAACATAAGCACTACATTTCCTTGGATGAAAATTGTGTGGTCATCATCACCGTGATGGACAGGCATCATCACCGGTGAGACGAAGCATCATCCCCCGGATGGACGAGCATCATCCATTCTCCCCCAGAATCGTATTGTGGCCGGCATACCACTGAACAGTGTCTGCGCGCGTTCACCCACGACTTGTCCCTTTCCGATTTCCTCCACTGGTGCTGAGCATCGTGCAATGGGTGATCCTTTTTAGCACTTATTTTGAGCCCGGATCTAGTTATCTTGAGTCTATCTCCATGGTCAGGAAATTCAGGAAACCTCATGTCCACCAAGGTGTACCCCTTGTAAAACAGAGGTATATGCTAGCTTCATTCTGTATTCTCCCCAGTCTTTGAATTTGCTTTTTACTAACGTGAGGATGTCCATTGCATATTCATGGCGGAAGAACTAGCGTCTGATACAGGATGACGCAGCCGTTGCGCGATATTGCAGCCTCCATAACTCTCATTTCACTCCTTCCGCTTGACAAGACTTCTCCATCTGGCCAGCAATGGCGGGAAGGCCTTCAGAATCAGGACTTTTTGATTCTGGACACGATTTTCTAACTTTTCCCACCAGTTTGGTTGGGTTTTTTTCCGATTTCGTTTGCCGAGCAGCCGGGTTAGTGCTTGAGTAGCGCGGGAGCTATAAAATGTTACGCGGGATGTTTTTTGCTGTTAAACCGTGTTTGTTGTGGTATTCATAAAATAGCGGACGGGTTATGACGAACCGACTCAATCTGCCGTATCAATTGATATTGCGTGGGGAAAAGCTGGATTTTGTCGTGATTGATGTTCCCTTCAACATGGTGCAATTCAAGGTGATGAGTATTTTTGTGTTGACACTTTAGCAAAGGCCATTGCATGTATGCGGTACGGTTGCTTTTGGGTCGATACAGCTGTTTAATTCTGGAATTAGTTCACACAGTCAGAGAGACATTTTGCATTTCTGTGATTTTCGTTGGACGAAACAGCAATTTAGGTGACCCGTTCAGTGAAGTTGGAACCGTACATATAAACTATACTAAACATGTTCCTGAAACACAGGCTGCTGTCAATTGCACACCAAAAATTTCATCGATTTAGCCCCGGACAAACCAACACCGCAAGTTCTACAATGTTATTTATTTGGCGATCGACGTTATGGTACATTGGACATTCCCAATCGTTCTCTGTCCCCCCGCTGCAGCAGCCATCCCAAAGTCCATTTGCCCCACCACTCATGAGAAGTTGATTCTATATCTTCCCTCTACCACGAAGACACACTGTCTAATGTTCAAACTTAACGCCTAATTCTCGAACTCGTGTCGAAGACTTGCCAATGTCACATAATTAAAGGCCCCCGTTGGTGATATCGGCTCTGTCCATACTACAATAGGCGTACATGCGTCAATAGTGTGATTTTGGTGAGAACCATGTTACTGTCCTTTTTGTGGGTTACCTAGTGCCCCAGAGACACCCACCAGTCTGTGATGCGGTCAATTTCCCTTTTTGTATCTCCCCCGGCAATCCGTAGGCCTACCTGTCTTTACCCTGTCTATACACTAGAATGTCATCAGCAAACGACAAAGTTCTACCTCTGCCATCGAGTTGTTGTTCTGTGATTGACACCGTGTAATATTTGAATAAGACAGGTGAAAGAAAAACCCCTTTTGCAGTCCGGAATATACAGTCCCCGGTTCAGAAACCAAACCCAACCACCCATCCAGTACAGCCTTCCATTTGAATACCCAAGCAGCTATCTATCTTATGTATAGGGGGTGCACCTGGAGTTCGAAAAGCTGGTGCATGAGATAATCATAGGGCACTCTGTTGTTGCGTCCTCCAATCCACCATGCTGCACATGTTTCAATTCCTGACAGAGTGGGGCCTTCAGATGAGGTTTGATACTCATGAAATGAACAGAAAATTCACTGAGCAGCCTTGAATATAAGGTCAGATGAGATGACTATACGAAGGGATGTATGTGTGCTGTACTAAGTCGCGTAGAGAGAGAGAGAGAGAGAAAAAGAAACCTAACGATAGAAAAAAAAATAAGAGCTTAGAGGAAAATAAGAATTCTTCTTGAGAGATATCAACTAAAGGAAATCAGCCATTTCTCAGTTTCTGGAAATTGATATTAAAGGATATGTAAACATGGAAAAAACTGGAAGGACTGGCAGGGGTAGAGGAAGGCTGGAAAAGGGGTTTTTTGAAGATTGTGCTCCCCTGAGAGTTGGAAGGTGAAGAAGAAGATTCCCATAGATTCAGTATAAAACTGGTGTTTATTTTTTTTCTTATCACGTCTGGGAGAAATTACATTTTATATTATTATACAAAGATGGCGTTATTTACAGTTAGGGTACAGAATCAGAATTATTTATGTTTTGTTATTTTCAAATTGAAATCTTAGTTCTTTTCTAGTTATCACCTCGTAAATTGAATCATCTTTCTGATTGTAGACGTTTTTTTGTAAGTATTTTGTACTTTACCCGGTTATAAAAATACATTGCAACACTATTCTGAAAGTAATTGACCTGGGCGCAGTGGACTGGTGGTTACTAGTGAGTGTTTGTAGCCTGTTTAGTCTTAGTGTTACTGTCACCAGGGTCAGTGTGAGTGTAGTGTCACTTCGGGTCCAGTGTAGTGTTACTGTCACCAGGGTCCAGGGGTGAGTGTCACTGTCACCGGTCAGGTGAGTGTTAGTGTCACTGTCACCAGGGTCCAGTGTAGTATATCTGGTGCCAGTCTCAGTCAGTGTCAGTGGTGGTGACACTGACTCGTGTAGTCTATCAGTATGTAATTTAGTAATTTTATGTATTACAATTATTTTACTTAGTTTTAGTATATGTTTATTTTTAAAATTATATTTAATATACATTGTTATATTAAATATTATCTTTATCTTAATATAGATAATTAGACTATAAATAACATGAAATGAAGATACACCAGTGTGAGTGTCACATACACTACAGTTCAGTGTAGTGTCATAACTACAGTGTGAGTGTCACATGCCCCATTCAGTTGGGGTCAATACACTACATGTGAGTGTCACATACACTATCACTATCTCTATTATAATTTATATACACACATATAACATACAAGTTTTGGGAACATTTTATCATAATTTTGTATGTTATGTTTTTATATGTGTCTATATTAGTAGGGAGGGGTTATTCCGGTCGGCTTGAATAACTAAGAAAATTATTCACAGGCGTCTCCGTATAGTAGTATAGTTTAAAACAGAGCATTATTGACAGATGTCAATACAAAAAGATATATCTCTATGTTATACACACATGTCTATGCCATATACCTATCAAATATAATCAAAGAGATCTCCATAATATCAGGGGTTTTCACGAA
The DNA here is from genome assembly GCA_020796225.1 of Arion vulgaris. Taxonomy (NCBI): domain Eukaryota; kingdom Metazoa; phylum Mollusca; class Gastropoda; order Stylommatophora; family Arionidae; genus Arion; species Arion vulgaris. The sequence goes on from JADZMA010000194.1 coordinate 5,248, forward strand.
TACGAATAGTTTAATAATCTTGACAAACTATAAGCCCCCAACTAATAATTTATCGATCTAACTATGGGCTATAATGACATATTACGAACTGTTGTAAAATATATTAGATTATATTGACCTACTTAAAAATGACCTGCCATAAAGATATGTTTTTTTTGCGTTAGTTCTTAGACAATTTTTTTTATTCTTAATGTGATATATAATTGGTCTTTGGCAGAATGTTTTTTTTGTTGTGCAATTTTGCCCATGGTGACTTGGCTTCACACCGATATCAGCCAGCATTTATTACTTTTATATATATATATATATTTTATAAGGGTAACTTGCCTAGAGCGATCCGTTGTCCCTATATTTTGGCTTGGATCTGCGTCTTTACGATCATCTTTTACGTATATTTGGGGTTTATGATTTGCCAAAGAGCTGTGCACCTTTCTGACTATGGTCGGATTAGGAACATTTTTTCAATCTTTTGGGGCACATAAGCTTGCCCTGGGGCGACATCTTCCTTCCTTCGTTCGCTTGAAATATTGTCTATATATTCAATGTTATCTCTTGTATCCTTCCTACCTTTCGTTCACTTGAAATATTGTCTATATATTCAATGTTTTTCTCTTGTATGAACTTCACTGTCTTTTGTAGCTCACACAGAAGTTGGGGTAGTTTTCTGTCAGTGTTGCTCGTTAGGCCACTGAATTTGCCTCAGTTATCATATTGGGGCAGTCTTGAGGTTTTGCTCTGCAGTCTGGTGTACCTCACCTTTTACACATGGCTGGTTGCCCAAACTTGAATTTTGTATACATGTGGCTGCGGGCATGTGGGACGATATTGGACAACAAAATTTTCCCCTTCAAACGTTGAAGCGTTCCAACAATTCAGAACAGATTGTTTTCCTTTGGAATTTGTGATCATTTGTTGAACAAGGCACCCATCTTGCACAAATCTTTGAATATTTGAGATTTTGAACATTCAAATTCACTTCCCTTGCTGATTGAAAACTCAAAAGGCCAATTTTGCTGTTTATACTCCCATCCTCACGAAAATGGCATCCTTGCGGTTCAACATTCGAGACTCAAAGCTGTGCAAAACGTCCCGAGCATGTAAATCCTACAGCCCCATATGTCCATTTTCTTTACCTTTAATTTTCTAATCAGCGACTGACAGTGCTCCTGTCGACTACACAATCGTTTATGAATTTTCACCACATTTCTTTCTCACACCAGAAATTCATAACAATTCTCTGTTTTAAGGACATTGTTGACACTCCAGAAAACAAAGTTTCCCTAAAAATATGAACAGTTGAAGCCAATGGGAAAATTCCAATAGATAAACCGAAATATATCATATATATACTGCTGAATTTGTTAATTCTAAATAAATAAACGTAGTCCCAAAAAGATACTCAAATCGCCTAGTGGTTTGGGGCCCAAATTGGGTGTAAAGAATGAACCACTGTTACCTGCCACGCATGCGTAGAGGTGAGTAGGAGGTTGGGCGTGGCCAACAACACGTTTAAAAATTTTCTCCACACCGTAAAAATACTAGATGGGTACAGAGCGGAGAGCAATCAAGTAAATACTGGCTGAAACCAGACACAATGCTGAAGGATAAGCATCAGAGCTCCAAATGGTGCTGAAGATGTGATACAAAACACACCAATGCTAAGGCTGCATGAATCAGATTTCCCCATGAATAGAATTTGTAGGGAGGGCTGATACATCATCTGGGGTGATGTGAGAGAGATACACAAATAGATATTAAGAACAACAAATGGATACTCAGAGTTCAACTAAAGCGCTCAATAAAGCGAAATTGGCATTCAGATATTGGTTATAATTCATTTAATAATATAAAAAAAACTATAACTGCAAGTAAATTGTAGATCAATAGTTTGATAATTAAGAGTGTAGAGCAAATATATTCGACAAAAGGGAAATGGGAAATTTTAAAGAAATCACAAGAGCGAGTGAATGGGGCAATCGTCTGAGATAGCCAAGAGTGGAAGACAAAAAGTATGTGTCAGAACAAGTTAGTGAACACTGAAAGAGATAGTTAGCACAATCTTTCTGAGATGAGCCAAAGGGAGCAGAAGACAAAATGTATGTGTGAACAATTGAACACTGAAAGATAGTTATCAATGTCTGAGATAGTCAGGAAGGAAAACAAATGTATGTGTCAGAACAAGTTGGGAACACTGAAAAGAGGATAGTTAGTTTCATGCGTCTGAGATGGCCAGGGTGCAGAGAGACAAAATGTATGTTTTCCAGAACAAGTTGGGAAAACTGAAAAGGGTAGTTGGGACAATCGTGCTGGATGGCCAGGGTGCAGACAAAATTATGTCAACAAGTTGAAACTGAAAAGATAGTTAGTGCAATCATCTGGATAGCCAGGATAGCAGAGCAAAATGTATGGGCAGAACAGTTGTGAACTGAAAGGATGTTGGGGCATCGTGCTGGGATGAGTCAGGAGTAGCAGAAGACAAAATGTATTGTCAGAACAAGTTAAATGAACACTAAAAGAGATAGTTAGCACAATCGTACTGAGATGAGCCAGGGTAGAGAGACAAAATGTATGTGTCAGAACAAGTTGGAACACTGAAAGAGATAGTTTTCTTATAGAAAATTACTGTTCAATGACAACCTTTGCTCCAAAAAAATGAGTCATTCTGATTCTCTATCGACCATTCTGACTTATGCTTTGTGTTGTATTTTAATGACAATGAGTGTATACAAGCAGAGGTATCTCTGGATTGTGATGTGTTTTGTACTGTCTGCCTCTCTTCTTATATTCCCTGGTTGAAAAGCTGCCTTTTCAGTTTGCACATCTTGCATAGAGATAATTTTTCCATCAGTTTTGCACACAATTTCTTTGATGTCTTGCATGGCAGCACTTCATGGAAAAATTGTTGCCAATTCATTGAAATTGCTGGTTTCTTTTTCTCTGGGTAGTGAAACCTGAAAGGAAAGAAAATTCAAAAACAGTTTTATAATTAATCTATAAATATTTTTAAACATGTTTAAAAAAATATGGACACAGATTGTTGTGTACATTAGAAAATATCTCTCTCTGCTTTTTCAGCCCGATTGGGACACAGGCCCTCAGCAATTCATGCCAAGTCTTCCTATCTCTAGCTATCTCCTGCAGCTCCCTCCAGCTCTTCTTATATTGTTGATCTCCGCCTCCAAATCTCGTCTCCATGTATTCTCAGGCTCCCCTCTTTCGTGGGTTCCAGGAAAAGGCGCTTCTTGTTATATTCCTCAGGTTTTACAAAGTGTATCATATCCAGCACCTTTTTTAACCTCTCGGTCCACTGGAATCTGTCTTGTTCTCTCCATAAGTTCCTCATTTGTAACCTTGTCATACCATCTCTTGGTACCTGGAATCTATCGTGTTCTCTCCATAAGTTCCTCATTTGTAACCCTGTCATACCATCTTAGTCCCTCTATTCTGCACAGACACCAGTTGATGAATGTTTGCAGTTTATGTGTTATTGTTTTAATATTTCTTCATGTTTCTGACCCATACAGCAGAACTACTTTAACTTTAACATTGGGAGTTAAATATCCGAATTTTTGTTCTAGATTTGATTTCTTTAGGCTTCTGTGTTTCCCAGTGCAATGAAAGCTCCTCTCATTCTTATTTTGACATCTATCTTTCCACCCTATTAGTCTACATTATTGCCCAAATATTGTATGATTCTACCTCTTGAAGTGGGATTTCTTTTACACTATTTGACTATTGAGTGGATTTGGCTTATAATTATAACATATTATAATGGAAACTATCATTAAAATCAAGTCAAACGTAATCTTATCTTCTTTGAGCTGCTCTTAACAAAAAGAACATCACATTCCTCTTCGTACTTTTTTAAAGGGGTGCTTCAAAATAAAAAAATGTCGCTCCTTTCTCGATCGCCATTTTTAAACATTATGTGACTAATCGACTACTTTTAACCGTCAGCCAATCGAATCAGCTTTATTTATATTTGACTGTGAATAACGTTCAGTGGGAGTTATTCACAGTCAACTGTGAATAACCACTTCGATATTAGTATTAGGTCTTGGTACAAACCTGACTTTCAGCTCACGCCTGTGGCTCGTAGTAGTTGTCAGCATCGACAGCGACCACACCCCCACCTCTCCCGGACAATGGCTGTAACAGAGTGGTTAGAAGAGAATGCTTAGACAATGTCTCTGTTAACTAATCAATTGTCCATCCAATATGTGACAGTCATAGCTAGTCTACATCACAAACTTCTCTTTAGACTAAGATAACATAGTTTTTGTTAGAAATATTGTTTTGTAAATATTGAATTCATTTAGCCATTTCATATTTTTCTTTTTTTTACCACATATATTTGTAAATGTTCAACAGAGTTCAACATTTGCTGTGTTGTTTCCATTATTTTAGATTTTCTGAAGACATTTCCATGATTGAAAATGTCAACATGGAGATCAGGGAAGTTAGCTTGACTGAGGGAATAGTAGGACAGAAGGAAGTCAGATAGTCTAGACAAATGGGAGAAGATGATAAGAGGAATATAAAAGATGGTTAGTTAGTTATTTGTCATATGTGACGTGTGTGGTGATTTATAACATGTCTGTGTGATCTAGAGGCTGTAGTCATGTGATCTGTGATATGTTTGTGATGTGTGCTATGGCATGGTGTGATCTGTGAGGTCATAGTCATGTGATTTGTGATGTGATTTTGTAGATTGTAGTCATGTGACATGTTTGTGATGTTGACTGTAACATTGTCATGGTGTGACCTGTGATATTGTAAATAATACAATCTGTGACCTGTTTATGATGTCGATGCTTGACAATTTTGTGATGTCATGTAAGACTTGGCTGTATGATATGTGACTTCATTATCATGTGATATGTTAGTGATGCCCTTGGTGACATGTTAGTGTTGCCCTTGGTGACATGTTAGTGATGCCCTAGTGACATGTTAGTGATGCCCTTGGTGACATGTTAGTGATGCCTATGACATGTAGTGATGTCCTTAGTGACATGTTAGTGATGCCTTGGTGACATGTTTGTGATGCCTTGGTGACATGTTAGTGATGCCCTTGGTGACATGTTTTTGATACCCTGGTGACATGTTAGTGATGCCTTGGTGACATTAGGGCGTTAAGAGTTTATTGTCTGATTCTATATGTTCTGTCAACATTATGCAGAAAACTTCATGAGGAATGTTACAGAAGATAACGGAAAAGAACAATAATGATCCTTTATAATCGAGGAAGAGAAAATGGAACTAAGATACACTGGACAATACAGTGTTACTGCCAACATCACAAATTAGAGAAATTATTGAGAAATTAGAGAAGTGAAAGATAAAAGGAAAAACAAAATCTATATCTCAATGTGGCAAAACAAAAATAATGACAACAGATAAAACGAACATGACATGATATTTTTATCAACGGAGAGAAAGTAGAAAATGTGAAAAGTTTTGAACATCTGTCTACTAATAACAACAGATTGGAAATGGGATGAAGGAAATTAAAAAGAACAAACATGGCTTTACACAAAATTAAACAACTCAAAATAGTATGGAACGGAACTGATAAGAAAACAAAGATCAGAATACTAAGAGTGCTGTGCATATTCCCAGGCAATGTATGGATGTGGAAGCATGGACATTTAATAAAGCAATGGAAAAACAGATAAGTGCTGTTGAATATAAACTGTTTACAGAAGAGTCCTCCTCTGTATAGCTTTGTCTGAGCAGAGCTGTCATCTCTGAACAGTCATGAATTTCTATCTCTCGAGACCAGATGTCCTGCCTCTGCATCCGTCATGTTCAAACCATCAGTTATATCCTGAATCCATTTTCTCTGTGGTGTTCCTCTTCTCCTCTTGCCGTATACCTCCTTCCATGATGGTCTTGTCCAGCCCGTCATGTCTCTTTATATGTCCAAAATATCTCAATTTTCTCTTTCTTACTTGTAGTATCAGCTAGTTGTCTTTGATTTTGAGTTCTTTCTGGATAGATCTATTTGTTCTCTCTCTCTGTCCATGATGACAAAGGATTCTTCTGTAACACTTATATTCAAAATTACCTATATGTTTTTCCACTGCCTTGTTTCCTGTACGCCACTGTCCATGCTTCGCATCCATACATTGTTACTGGGAATATGCATGCTCTTAGTATTCTGATACGCCACTGTCCATGCTTCACACCCATACATTGTTACTGGGAATATGCATGCTCTTAGTATTCTGATACGCCACTGTCCATGCTTCACACCCATACATTGTTACTGGGAATATACATGCTCTTAGTATTCTGATACGCCACTGTCCATGCCTACATCCATACATTGTTACTGGGAATATGGCTGCTCTAGCATTCTGGATACGCCTACTGTCCATGCTCACACCCATACATTGTTACTGGGAATATGCATGCTCTTAGTATTCTGATACGTCACTGTCCATGCTTCACACTCCATACATACTGGGAATATACATGCTCTTAGTATTCTGATACGCCACTGTCCATGCTTCACCCACATACTGTTACTGGGAATATGCATGCTCTAGTATTCTGATACGCCACTGTCCATGCTTCACACCCATACATTGTTACTGGGAATATGCATGCTCTAGTATTCTGATACGCCACTGTCCATGCTTCACACCCATACATTGTTACTGGGAATATACATGCTCTTAGTATTCTGATACGCCACTGTCCATAGCCTACACCTACACATTGTTACTGGGAATATGCATAGCTTGGGTATTCTGATACGCCACTGTCCATGCTTCACACTCCATACATTGTTACTGGGAATATGCATGCTCATATTCATGATATTTCACTGTCCACATGCTTCACACCCATACATTGTTACGGGAATATGCATGCCTAGCATTCTGATACGCCACTGTCCATGCTTCACACCCATACATTGTTACTGGGAATATGCATGCTCTTAGTATTCTGATACGCCACTGTCCATGCTTCACACCCATACATTGTTACTGGGAATATGCATGCTCTAGTATTCTGATACGCCACTGTCCATGCTTCACACCCATACATTGTTACTGGGAATATGCATGCTCTGCATTCTGATACGCCACTGTCCATGCTTCACACCCATACATTGTTACTGGGAACATTATGCATGCCTAGTGCATTCTGATACGCCTACTGTCCATGCTTCACACCCATACATTGTTACTGGGAATATGCATGCTCTAGTATTCTGATACGCCACTGTCCACAAGCTCACAACCACATTGTTACTGGGAACATGGTGCTTTAGTATTCTGATACGCCTACTGTCCATGCTTCACACCCATACATTGCGCTGGGAATATGCATGCTCTTAGTATTCTGATACGCACTGTCCATGCTTCACACCCATACATTGTTACTTGGAATATGCATGCTCTTGTATTCTGATACGCCACTGTCCATGCTTGCATAAAACTATACATTGTTACTAATAGGTTTTAAACTCTGATACCACTGTCCATGCTTCACACCCATACATTGGGTTACTTCGGGAATATGCATGCTCTTAGTATTCTGATACGCCACTGTCCATGCTTCACACCCATACATTGTTACTGGGAATATGCATGCTCTTGCATTCCTGATACGCCACTGTCCATGCTTCACAACCATACATTGTTACTGGGAATATGCATGCTCTAGTATTTGATACGCCACTGTCCATGCTTCACAACCATACATTGTTACTGGGAATATGCATGCTCTTAGTATTCTGATACGCCACTGTCCATGCTTCACACCCATACATTGTTACTGGGAATATGCATGCTCTTGTATTCTGATACGTCACTGTCCATGCTTCACATCCATACATTGTTACTGGGAATATGCAGTTTCCAGTATTCTGATACGCTACTGTCCATGCTTCACACCCATACATTGTTACTGGGAATATGCATGCTCTTGTATTCTGATACGCCACTGTCCATGCTTCACACCCATACATTGTTACTGGGAATATGCATGCCTGTATTCGATACGCCACTGTCCATCACACCCATACTGTTACTGGGAATATGCAGTTCTTGCATTCTGGATACGTCACTGTCCATGCTTCACATCCATACATTGTTACTGGGAATATGCATGCTCTTAGTATTCTGATACGTCACTGTCCAGTAAGTCAAATTCATACATTGTTACTAAATATGTGCATGCTCTTTACTTGATACGTCACTGTCCATGCTTCCCATCCATACATTGTTACTGGGAATATGCATGCTCTTGTAATCTTGAGGCATGCCACTATCCATGCTTCACATCCCATACATTGTTACTGGGAATATGCATGCCTTAGTATTCTGATACGCCACTGTCCATGCTTCGCATCCACATTGTTACTAAGGTGGTGCCTTAGTATTCTGATACGTCACTGTCCATGCTTCACATCCATACATGCCAGCTGGGAATATGCATGCCTAGTATTCTGATACGCCACTGTCCATGCTTCACACCCACATTGTTACTAAATATGCATGCTCTTAGTATTCTGATACGCCACTGTCCATGCTTCACACCCATACATTGTTACTGGGAATATGCATGCTCTAGTATTCTGATACGCCACTGTCCATGCTTCACACCCATACATTGTTACTGGGAATATGTGCATGCTCTTAGTATTCTGATACGCCACTGTCCATGCTTTCAGCATCCATTGTTACTGGGAATATGCATGCTCTTAGTATTCTGATATTACTGTCCATGCTTCACACCCATACATTGTTACTGGGAATATGCATGCTCTAGTATTCTGATACGCCTACTGTCCATGCTCACACCCATACATTGTTACTGGAACATGCATGCCTAGTATTCTGATACGGCCACTGTCCATGCTTCACACCCACATTGTTACTGGGAAATATGCATGCCTAGTATTCTGATATTGCCACTGTCCATGCTTCACATCCATTGTTACTGGGAATATGTGCATGTCGAAGACTCTTAAGATACGTCACTGTCCATGCTTCACATCCATGCTACATTGTTACTGGGAAATATGTGCATGCTCTAGTATTCTGATACGCCTAATGTCCATGCTTCACACCCATACATTGTTACTGGGAATATGCATGCTCTAGTATTCTGATACATAAACACTGTCCATGCTTCACATCCATACATTGTTACTGTAATATGCATGCCTAGTATTCTGATACGCCACTGTCCATGCTTCTCACATCCATACATTGTTACTGGAATATGCATACCTAGTATCTGATACGCCACTGTCCATGTCACACCCATACATTGTTACTGGGAATATGCATGCCTTAGTATTCTGATACGCCACTGTCCATGCTTCACACCCATACATTGTTACTGGGAATATACATGCTCTAGCACTCTGACACGCCACTGTCCACAAGCCTACATCCATACATTGTTACTGGGAATATGCATGCTCTTAGTATTCTGATACGCCACTGTCCATGCTTCACACCTATACATTGTTACTGGGAATATACATGCTCTTGTATTCTGATACGCCACTGTCCATGCTTCACATCCATACATTGTTACTGGGAATATACATGCTCTTGTATTCTGATACGCCACTGTCCATTTTCACACCCACACAGCTACTTTGGGAATATACATGCTCTTAGTATTCTGATACGCCACTGTCCATGCTTCACATCCATACATTGTTACTGGGAATATACATGCCTTACCCTTGATACGCCACTGTCCATGTTTACATCCACACATTGTTACTGAATATACATGCTCTTGTATTCTGATACGCCAATGTCCATGCTTCACACCCATACATTGTTACCAGCTACATGCCTCTTAGTATTCTGATACGCCACTGTCCATGCTTCACACCCATACATTGTTACTGGGAATATGCATGCTCTAGTATTCTGATACGCCACTGTCCATGCTTCACACCCATACATTGTTACTGAAATATACATGCCTAGTATTCTGATACGCCACTGTCCATGCCTACATCCATACATTGTTACTGGGAATATGCATGCTCTTAGTATTCTGATACGCCACTGTCCATGCTTCACACCCATACATTGTTACTGGAATAGTACATGCCTTAGCATTCTGATACGCCACTGTCCATGCTCACATCCATACATTGTTACTGGGAATATGCATGCTCTTAGCCCTGATACGCCACTGTCCATGCTTCACACCCATACATTGTTACTGGGAATATACATGCTCTTAGTATTCTGATACGCCACTGTCCATGCTTCACATCCATACATTGTTACTGGGAATATACATGCTCTTAGTATTCTGATACGCCACTGTCCATGCTTCACACCCATACATTGTTACTGGGAATATACATGCTCTTGTATTCTGATACGCCACTGTCCATGCTTCACACCCATACATTGTTACTGGGAATATGCATGCTCTTGTATTCTGATACGCCACTGTCCATGCTTCACATCCATACATTGGCTACTGGGAATATACATGCTCTTGTATTCTGACACGCCACTGTCCATGCTTCACACCCATACATTGTTAATGGGAATATACATGCCTTAGTATTCTGATTACGCCACTGTCCATGCTTCGTCTTACAAGCATTGTTACTGGGAATATGCATGCTCTAGTATTCTGATACACCCACTGTCCATGTCACATCCATACATTGTTACTGGGAATATGCATGCTCTTGTATTCTGATACGCCACTGTCCATGCTTCACATCCATACATTGTTACTGGGAATATGCATGCTCTTAGTATTCTGATACGCCACTGTCCATGCTTCACACCCATACATTGTTACTGGGAATATGCATGCTCTTAGTATTCTGATACGCCACTGTCCATGCTTCACAATCAGCATACATTGTTACTGGGAATATGCATTTTGTATTCTGATACGCCACTGTCCATGCTTCACACCCATACATTGTTACTGGGAATATGCATGCTCTTGTATTCTGATACGCCACTGTCCATGCTTCACACCTATACATTGTTACTGGGAATATACATGCTCTTGTATTCTGATACGCCACTGTCCATGCTTCACACCTACATTGTTACTGAATATACATGCTCTTAGTATTCTGATACGCCACTGTCCATGCTTCACACCCATACATTGTTACTGGGAATATGCATGCTCTTAGTATTCTGATACGCCACTGTCCATGCTTCACATCCATACATTGTTACTGGGAATATACATGCTCTTAGTATTCTGATACGCCACTGTCCATGTCATCCATACATTGTTACTGGGAATATGCATGCTCTTAGTATTCTGATACGCCACTGTCCATGCTTCACACCCATACATTGTTACTGGGAATATATATGCTTTGTATTCTGATACGCCACTTGTCTCATGCTTCACATCCATACATTGTTACTGGGAATATGGCGTTCTTAGTATTCTGATACGCCACTGTCCTTTATGTTTACACACCATACATTGTTATTGAATATATACTTTAGTATTCTGATACGCCACTGTCCATGTTTCACATCCATACATTGTTACTGGGAATATTACATGCTCTTAGTATTTGATACGCCACTGTCCATGCTTCACACCCATACATTGTTACTGGGAATATACATGCTCTTAGTATTCTGATACGCCACTGTCCATGCTTCACACCCATACATTGTTACTGGGAATATACATGCTCTTGTATTCTGATACGCCACTGTCCATGCTTCACATCCATACATTGTTACTGGGAATATACATGCTCTTGTATTCTGATACGCCACTGTCCATGCTTCACACCCATACATTGTTACTGGGAATATACATGCTCTTAGTATTCTGATACGCCACTGTCCATGCTTCACACCCATACATTGTTACTGGGAATATGCATGCTCTTATATTCTGATACGCCACTGTCCATGCTTCCACATCCAGTACATTGTTACTGGGAATATGCGTTTCTTATTTCTGATACGCCACTGTCCACTCACATCCATACATTGTTACTGGGAATATGCATGCTCTGGGGGTATTCTGATACGCCACTGTCCATGCTTACACCCATACATTGTTACTGGAATATGCATGCTCTTAGTATTCTGATACGCCACTGTCCATGCTTCACACCCATACATTGTTACTGGGAATATGCATGCTCTAGTATTCTGATACGCCACTGTCCACAGCTTCACACCCATACATTGTTACTGGGAATATACATGCTCTTGTATTCTGACACGCCACCATTCATTTCTACATCCATACATTGTTACTGGAATATACATGTTCTAGTATTCTGATACGCCACTGTCCATGCTTCACATCCATACATTGTTACTGGGAATATGCATGCTCTTAGTATTCTGATACGCCACTGTCCATGCTTCACATCCATACATTGTTACTGGGAATATGCATGCTCTGGGTATTCTGATACGCCACTGTCCATGCTTCACACCCACACATTGTTACTGGGACATGCATGCTCTTAGTATTCTGATACGCCACTGTCCATGCTTTCACACCCATAACATTGTTACTGGGAATATGCATGCTCTTAGTATTCTGATACGCTGACTGTCCATGCTTCACATCCACACATTAGTGTGATGGGAATATGCATGCCTAGTATTCTGATACGCCACTGTCCATGCTTCACATCCATACATTGTCATTGGAACATATACATGCCTAGTATTCTGATACGCCACTGTCTCCATGCTTCACATCCATACATTGTTACTGGGAATATACATGCCTAGTATTCTGGATACGCCATCAAACAGCTGCACTGCATACAAATATGCATGCTCTTAGTATTCTGATACGCCACTGTCCATGCTTCACATCCATACATTGTTACTGGAATATGCATGTTCTTAGTATTCTGATACGCCACTGTCCATGCTCACATCCATACATTGTTACTGGGAATATGCATGCCTAGTATTCTGATACGCCACTGTCCATGCTCACATCCATACATTGTTACTGGGAATATGCATGCTCTTGCATTCTGATATCGTCACTGTCCATGCTTCACATCCATACATTGTTACTGGGAATATACATGCTCTTAGTATTCTGATACGCCACTGTCCATGCTTCACATCCATACATTGTTACTGGGAATATACATGCTCTTAGTATTCTGATACGCCACTGTCCATGCTTCACATCCATACATTGTTACTGGGAATATACATGCTCTTAGTATTCTGATACGCCACTGTCCATGCTTCACATCCATACATTGTTACTGGAACATACATGCTCTTAGTATTCTGATACGTCACTGTCCATGCTTCGCATCCATACATTGTTACTGGGAATATGCATGCTCTTAGTAGTATTCTGATTCCTAGTTTTTTATTAGTTCTATTTCATATTGTTTTGAGTTGTTTAATTTTTTGTGTGAAGCCATGTTTGTTTTCATTTTAATTTCATCTCATTTATCTGTTGTAATAGAGGAGATTGGAAACTGTTCACATTTTCATATTCACTCTTAAGTTGATAAAAAATGATCTTTTGTTATGTTTGTTTTATCCATTGTCATTATTTGTGTGGGTACGGGGTGAATTATAATGGAAGGGGACTTGCTCTGCCAGAGGTTTCTGTTGGGATACTCCCATCAGTATTGAGTTCTTTGTTGTAGTTTTGATGATTTTCTTCTGTTGTTCGTTGTTGCTAGGTTGATTTAATGTTGGCTGGTCATAAAAACACGCAATTACAGGTACTGCAGTTTTGCCAAATTACAAAAACAATGACAAATACAGCAACGCTTCTACCCAACAAGGCCTTTATCAAGTAAAACGAACAAACAGGAGTGACAAATTAAAAATGAAACACAAATGGACGACCAAATACAAACGTATCTAAGGAAAATCTGAATAAAAACGAATAACGAAATAAATGTAACACAAAAACACACATAAAACTAGAACAGGCGAAAGTAGAAACAATGAAACATCTAGTAAATATATAACTTGAATACACAGCAACATATACCATATAGATTACAAACAGAAGAGAAAGTACACAGTTTACAAGAATGGAATATAAGATGAATACATGCAACATATACCCATATAGATTACAAAGCATGGAAGAGAAAGTACTAAGAAGCATAAGAATGTAATACGTTGAGTTGCCAAAATGCAAAGGTACCATACAAAATAAACCAACCGATTCTCCAGGAGCAAAATCGACTGCGATCATCCGAGGAACATGATCGAATGGCTGTGACCTGGGAGCATCGTGAGTAACTTCAAATGGCCAGTATCATTGAAATGGGTGGCTACAGTGGTCACAGAGCATTGGCGAGCATGGCAAGTGTTGGCGAATCACTGAGCCCTTTGCCTGTCTCGCCAGAGAGCCTTGCTACACCGCTACAGATAATGGCATAGATAAGACACGACCTCGATGTGAACCTATCACACAATAAACGTGCTCTAAAGGAAAGATACAGTACGCGTCTGTACTGCCATAAGCACACATGTTGCAACGCTCGACGACCACACTGACAGTGCCAAAATGAGTTCGATATTGGACTACAAGCACTGTGTACCAACATATCCTTAAGACTTCTGTCCCGTCTTTAAGACACCAAAGGATAGTTGGGGAAGACAGAACGGGTCTCAGGATCTGATCTATGGAGAGACAGATTATACTTTGCAAATTACGTGTTTTGCCAATCAAATAGTTTTACTGCAGTTCCTTATATATCAATCAATCAAGTGCCATGCCTGCCATGGAAGTATCATGTCTCTCCACAACTCTCTTGCTTGGTGCATGTAATCAGTTCTGACGCTGATTTTGTCGAACCATGATGTCAGCCATCCAACATCTTCCTCTGTCTTCCACGATCTCTCCCCTTCTGAATTTTTACTCTGTAGTCACCAAATGTTCTATTTTCGCATTATATGCCCGAAGAATCTGATTGTCGGATTCTTATTCTTTTTGATAAGGTTTCTGGTGCAGGCCTGACGGAAAATTCCTCCAATGCTTGTTTTCTTGCTGTCCATGGAATTCTCAACATTCTTCTGTAAAACCACATCTCTGTGGTTTGAACATCAGACATTTGTTTTTTGTGACTAGTGTCCATGATTCGCTGCCACATAAGAATTGGTTCAATATAGCATTGGAGTACTCAAGCTGCAGTGTCATTGGTAGTGAGTTCAATGCATAGTGTGTCTTCATTTTCATGTGCTGCTTTTGCTTGTTATTCACTTCCTAATCTCTGCTGTACATCTTCCATCTGGTGTTAAGAATGTTCCTAGATACTTGAATCGATGGACTTGTTTCAGTGTTGTGTTATTTATTTTGATATTGCATGTTAGTGTTTCTTGTTTCTTGAGACAACTATAACTCTTGTTTTTTTTAGATTCATGCTTAACTTTCTTCACTTTCTCACCCAGCATGTCTACAAGTCTTGCAGATCGCCCATTTGTAGCCGCGAGAATTGTATCACTTCAAAGGCATTTTGTAGGTTGTTTATATTTTGTCCACCGACTGCTATTCCTGTCTTTTCTTCTATAGATCTCATGATGTTTTCGCTATATAAGTTGAATGGGTCTGGTGAGAGTACACACCCTTGTCGACTCCTAACTGTATCGCCTCTGATAGATTCCAATCTTACTCTCAGTCTAATGGCTGCGCTTTGTTGCCAGTAC
Source organism: Arion vulgaris (assembly GCA_020796225.1). Taxonomy (NCBI): domain Eukaryota; kingdom Metazoa; phylum Mollusca; class Gastropoda; order Stylommatophora; family Arionidae; genus Arion; species Arion vulgaris. The sequence goes on from JADZMA010000194.1 coordinate 20,907, forward strand.
AAATTCTTGATCAGTTCAAGATCTTACATCAATATTTATACTTTCTAACACATTATTTCTCCATGTTTACTGATCGAAAGCTTTCGCGTAGTCTGAAACATAGGTATAAGTCCAACTTCATTTCTATTGATCTTTCCATTGTTCTATTGCATATATTGCTGTTTGTTCCTCTCATGTCAAATAAAGCCACATTGTTCTTCCTAACTTCTGGTTCATTTTTGTTTCGTACCTTCTGGCAATGCTGAAAAGTAGTTTTGTTACGTGACTCATGAGGCTGATTGTGCGTGCTCGCATTCTAATGCTCTGGATTTCTTTGGTAGTGCTATAAAATGGATTGTCGTAAAATCTTTGGGTACATATCCAGTGCTGTGGTGATGTCATTGAATAATTTTTGTTAAAACGCTTGTTCGCTGTTGCTTCTATTTCTCTGTTGTTATGTTGTCTGGTCCTGTATTTTTTTTCAGGTGTCTTATGGCATTGATAACTTCGATGGGAAGTATTTGTGGTCCTTCATGGTTGTAATTGATGTGTATTTCTTTTCTGTTATCACTGCATGTCCCAATGTACTTCGTCCATCTTTCTATTTTCTCTTGTCCGTTTCACTGTGGATATCTCCTCGCTTGATTTCAAATATCCAGTAGTTGCACGTTTACTGCCTGCCAAGTAAGTCGCCTACGTTTTCGTATACTGACTTGGTTTTCAGGTTCTGCTCGATCTGCTCTGCATTTTCATTTATAGGCCACTTTCTTTATTGTTTTACATTTTTGTCTTATCTCTTTACGATTCGACGTATTTTGCTTTATTATGTTTTGTTTTTCCTTCTATTTTCCATTAATTCCAAAATGTCTCCGCTATCCATTTTTTGATCCGTTGACATAAGCTGTGTGGGTTGTCTTGACGTTTGTTGGATTGATTCTTTTGAAGCATCTGCCATTGTTCTTCTATTGTTTATTTTTCCAAGAAGTATATCTGTTTTGTATAATGCTTTAAATGAGTCTTTCACTTTTGTGTCAGTCTTCGAGGAGTTCGATATGATGTTTCTGCTCTCTTTATCTTCTTCAGTTTTATTCTTACTTTCTATCAGTAGTGTATGGTCACTGTCAATCTGCACCCGGTCTTGTTTTACATTACAGTCCATTTCGAAATCGTTTATTTATCATAATATAGTCAATTTGATTGTGTGTGTTGTTATCTGGACTTCACCATGTCCATAGTCTTCGGGATGATGTTTAAACCAAGTGTTGCCAATTATCATGTTGTTTATTGCTGCCCATTCTACGTGTCTCTCATCGTTTTTCCTCTCCCCAGACCACATCCTCCAAATGCTGTCTACCTTCTGAGCCTACCTTAGCATTGAAGTCACCCATTGCTAAATTGTCACCAGCCTGCACCGTTCAGCTATTTGTAACTGGTTGCAGAAATCATCTAGTTCTTCTTCTGTACTATCTGTTGTTGGTGCGTATATCTGTATGATGTTGATATCTACTGGTGTACCTGTGTTTAATAGCATATTATATATATATCTTGTATATATGTTGGTTTATTAGATGTTCCTCTTACATGGTCCTTAGATGGTATTCAAGACAGTTATATGACGATTACAATATATAGGCAACAACCATGATTTAGTTAATCCCTTTATCTTTATTGATGTTATATTGACAGACAGATCAACACACGTCCATCCATCTTCACTGTTTATGTTTGTCTCCCTATGTTGCTAAGCAGTACTAACAACCCACGCTAACTAGTTTCACTACATCAATGTCTCGCTCTAGTGTTGCTACTGCTCATAAGCAGATTTGGTGCAAACACTACAGTCTCTATTTATGCATTTCACAAACTTATCTATCTAGTTCAGTTCTACCAGTCTAATGGTTGGCTACTACCTGGTGTTGGGGAACGGTTGCCTGCTCCTGACAGACTACTACAGTTTGACCTCTGCTGCAGGTTTGGTAAATCTGGGTTTTATATTGTGCCAGATGCTGACCATTCTATAGAACCATATTAGTAGAAACAGAAATGATAAGATCCTACATACCAACCAAGAAGATGTGTGGGTTTTAGTTCAGAATTTCTATTTTGACAAGACTTGTCAACAGTCTTATTTTTCATTTGTATTCTGTTCTGTGTTGTCTTTGGCATATCTCAAAGGAAAGAGTTAATGATAAAATAGTACTAGAATTAGGAAGTTGTGGAGATATAACGCAGTTACTGAACAATAGTGTATCTTGCAGATGTCAATTAGATGAGAATTTGGAAAGTAGCCAGCAGACTTCAGACAACACTGACATAAATTTGATCAAAGTTTTGTGACAGGAATGTCTTGTGGAGAATACTGAGAGTATATGGACATGTTCATGAAATAGTAATTATCAAAAGTCTGTATATTAAATTCACATTCAGTGTTGGTCAGAGAAACCAATTGTTGGAAGTAAATATGTGATTGTGACAAGGGGAGTTTCCTTATCAAACATCAGACTTTTATAGACTTGGTGATGAAACAGATGGGCATATGACATTCCTAGAGAAATGAGTTCTGCCTCTGTTGGTGTCTGTTATAATTGCTCAAGACTGACAGAGTTTCAGTTGTATCAAGTGTGGTGTCAGTTGCATGTTTGTACAACTCTTGGATAGGCCCACCCATGCTTTATGTACCTGCTTTGTGTGATTGGTTAAAATTTCCACCGTTATTTTTTCCTGGATGGGTACAGTCTTTTTTAAAGTTCGACCAAAGCCTTCCTGCCACCTCTACTTATGTGTCCTGTATTAAATGAAAGCTGATAGGATCGAGAGAGAAATGAAAGCTGGATCTTCTTTCTTTCTTTTGTCCTGCTCTGCTTTTTTTCCCGTTAGTCGTAGCTGCATACTGCATAACCCAGCCAGAAAGATGCTAGTGTAGGTCAAACTTGGGATACCATGTAAAGTACAATCACAGATTGAGCAAGATGAAGTGATTTTATTGTTACCCTGCAAGATGTCACACTAAGACATACAATCACTGGAATGTCACTGTAGGTCAACAGCACACAAGAATAAGAAGAAGAACATGTTTGTGTGGAGAAAAGTCTACAATAGAAATGATAAACAATTTCAGATATAGCAGTTAAAGCAAGAAGATACGATCTACTTTAATAAAGGACACAATACCAGAAATATCAAAAGACAGGAACAGCCAGCAAGAGACATGATCTACTTTTGTCAAACACAACACTAGAAGACAAAAAGATATAAACAACTTCGTTATATTCCCAGTGCCAAAAGCCAACCATTAAAGTAGACTATATTCCTACAACTTGTTATATATCTTTTGTCTTCTAGTGTTGTGTCAACTGTTAAAGTAGATCATATCTCTTGCTACAACTTGTTATATCTTTTGTCTTCTAGTGTTGTGTCAGCTATTAAAGTAGATCATATCTTCTTTGGTTACAACTTGCTATCTTGAAATTATTTATCATTTCTATTGTAGACTTTTTCTCCACACAAACATGTTCTTCTCTTTCATTCTTGTGTGCTGTTGACCTACAGTGACATTCAGTGATTGACATGTCTTAGTGTGACATCTTGCAGGGTAACAATAAAATCACTTCATCTTGCTCAATCTGTGTGATTGTACTTACATGGCATCCCAAGCCTGGACCTACACTCAGCATCTTCTGGCTGAGTTATGCAGAAGTATACAGTTAGCGACTAACGGAAAAAAGTAGAGCAGGACAAAAGAAAAGAAAGAAGATCCAGCTTTCATTTCTCTCGATCCCCTCATCAGCTTTGTTATTTAATAAGGTGACACATAAGAAGTAGAAGGTGGCAGGAAGGCTTTATTTAACTTTAAAAAGACTGTGTCTATCCAGGAAAAACAACGTGAAATTCTTTAAATCCAATCACACAAAGCAGGTACATAAAGCATGGGTGGAGTACTATCTAGAGTTGTATTTCACCAAACATGCAGCTGACACCACACTTGATACAACTGAAACCTATCAGTCTTGGAAACGAATTATACAGACACCAACAGAGGTAAGAACTCATTTCAGGAATACTATATGCCATCTGTTTCATCACCAAGTCTATAAAGTCTGATGATGTTTGATAGGAAACCCCTTGTCACAATCACATATTTACTTCCCCAACAATTGGTTTCTCTGACCAACACTGAATGTGAATTTAATATACAGACTTTTGATAATTACTATTTCATGAACATGTCCATATACTCTCAGTATTCTCCACAAGACATTCCCACAAGCAAAACTTGATCAAATTTATGTCAGTGTTGTTCAAGTCTGCTGGCATTTTCTTTAAATTCTCATCTACAGTCTGACATCTGCAAGATACACTATTGTTCAGTAGCTGCCGATTTATATCTTCACAACTTCCTAATTTTCTATACTATTTTTTATCATTAACTTCTTTTCCAACACTGAGATATGCCAAAAAGACAAATACAGAACAGAATACAAACAGAAAAATAAGACTGTTGCTGACAAGTCTTGGTCAAGAAAATAAGAAATTCCTGGAACTAAACCCACCAGCATCTTCTTGGTTGGTATACTATAGGATCTTATCATTTCTGGGTTTTCTACCTAATATGGTCTCTATAGAATGGCCAGCATCTGGGCAATAATATAAAACCCAGATTTACCAAAACCTACAAACAGAGGCCAAACCTGTAGAGAGTCTGTCAGAACTGGAGAAACTGGCTCTCAACACTAGGTAGTAGCCAAACTGACTAGACTGGCAGACTAGACTCAGATAGATAAGCTTGTAGAAATGCAGCAATAGAGACTGTAGTAGTTTGCACACCAAATCTGCTTACTATGAGCAGCAACACTAGAACGAGACATTGATGTAGTGAAACTAGTTGACGTAGATTTGTTAGTACTATTAGCAACATAGGGAGACAAACATAAACAGTGAAGATGGATGACGGTGCTGGATCTGTCTGTCAATATAACATCAATAAAGATAAAGGAATTTAACTAATCATGTTGTTGCCCATATATTGTAATCGTCATAACTGTCTTGAACAATATTCATGAGACCCATGTAAGAGGAAAATATCTAACAAACCAATATATATATATGATATATATATAATATGCTATTAGAAACTACAGGTACACTAGTAGATATCAATATCATACAGACATACTGCAATCAACAACAGATAGTAATAGAAGAAGAACTAGATGATTTTTACAACCAGTTACAAATAGCTATGAAACAGCAAGGCTCAAGAAGTGACAATTGTGAATGGGTGACTTAATGCTAAGGTAGGCTCTGAAAAGGTAGACAAGACAACTGAGATGTATCCAGGAGAGAAAACGATAGGGGAACACACTTATAGAATGGGCAACAATAAACAACATGATAATTGGCAACACTTGGTTTAAACATCATCCGAGAAGACTATGGACATGGAGAAGCCTATAACAACACACACAATCAAATTGACTATATTATGATAAATAAACGATTTCGAAATGGACTGCTAAATATAAAAACAAGACCAGGTGCAGATTGCGACAGTGACCATACACCACTGATAGAAAAGTAAGAATAAAACTGAAGAAGATAAAGAGGGCGCAAGAAACATCATATCGAACTCCTCAAGACTTAGTTACAAAAGTGAAAGACTTCATTTAAACGCATTATACAAAACAGATATAATCGCCATGGAAAATAGAAACAATAGAAGAACAATGGCAGATGCTTAAAGAATCAATCCAACAAACGTCAAAGGAACTAACCTGGCCACAACATGTCAACGGATCAAAAAGAAATGGATGACGGAAGACATTTTGGAACACTTAAAAATAGAAGGAAAAACAAACATAATAAAGTAGAAACATTATCAATCAATAAAGAGATAAGACAAAAATGTAAAACAGCAAAAAGAAGAGTGGCTAAAATGAAAATGCAAACAGAGATCAAACAGAACACAAAGAAAACCCCAAATCAATATATACGAAACGTAGACGACTTACTTGGTAGATTTAAACGACAACTACCGGATGTTTAAAATCAAAGCAGGGAGATATCCTGATGGAAACAGACAAGAAAATAGAAAGATGGACAGAGTAAATTAAGGACTTATACAGTGATAACAGACAAGAAATACACATCAATTACAACCATGAAGGACCACAAATACTTCCATCAGAAGTTATCAATGCCATAAGACACACGAAAAAAAGGAAAAACCCCAGGACCAGACAACATAACAACAGAAGAAATAGGCTAACAGCTTAATTGGGCATATATGGCGCTTTAACAAAATTATTCAATGACATCTACAACACTGACATGTGTACCCAAAGATTTACGACAATCCATTTTATAGCACTACCAAAGAAATTCAGGAACGATAGGAATGCGTAAGAACACCGCACAATCAGCCTCATGAGTCACGAACAAAACTACTTTTCAGCATTATTAAGGAGAAGGGTAATGTAACAAAATAAGACCAGAAGTTAAGGAAGAACAATGTGGCTTTGTTGAACGAGGAACAAAAACAACTAATATATACAATAAGAATAATAATGGAAAGATCAATAGAAATGAAGTTGGACTTATACCTATGTTTCATAGGACTACGCGAAAGCTTGGGATAAAGTGAAAAACATGGAGAAATAATCAGCATGTTAGAAAGAGAGTAAATATTAGATGGGTAAAGATCTTAGACTGATCAAGAATTTGTACTGGCAACAAACCGCAGCTATTAGACTAGAGAGTAAGATTGAATCTATCAGGGCGACATAGTTAGAGTACCACATGTGTGTACTCACCAGACCTATTCAACTTGAGAGGGCGAAAAACATCATGAGATCTATAGGAAGAAAAGACAGGAATAGCAGCCTATGGACAAATATAAAACAACCTAAGGTACGCTGATGATACACCTCATGGCTACAAATGAACACGATCAAGACTTGATAGACATACTAGTGAGAGAAAGTGAAAAGAAAGGATTAAGCATGAATATAAAGAAAACAGAGGTTATGGTTGTCTCCAAGAAACAAGAAACACCAACATGCAATATCAAAATAAATAACACAACACTGAAACAAGTCCATCGATTCAAGTATCTAGAAACATTCTTAACACCAGATGGAAGATGTACAACAGAGATTAGAATAGCTCAAACGAAAGCAGCTTTTATGAAAATGAAGAACATACTCATGCGTGAACCCAATTACCAATGACACTCGCGTAAAACGAGTACTCCAATGCTATATTGAACCAATTTCTTATGTATGGCAGCTTAATCATGGACACTTAACAAACAATCAATACGATTACATTGGAAGCCACAGAGATGTGGTTTACAGAAGAATGTTGAGAATCTAAGGACAGCAAAGAAAACAAACGTGGAGGTTTTAAATCAGCCTGCAATAATAAAGAAACCTTATCAAAAAGAATAAGAATCCGAGACCAGTTCTTCGGGTATATACGTTAAAGAGAAGGTTTAGAACATTTGGTGACTACAGGTAAAATTCAGGGAAGGAGAGATCGTGGAAGACAGAGGGAGAAGATGCTGGATGGCCTGACATCATGGTTCACAAAATATCGACGCCAGAACTGATTATTACATGCACCAAGCAAAGAGAGTTGTGAGAGACATGATCAGCCACGCGGCAGGCATGGCACCTGGGATTGATTGACATATAAGGAACTGCAGTAAAACTATTTGATTGGCAAAACACGTAATTACAAAGTACATCTGTCTCTCCCAGACTGATCGAGACCCGTCTCTGTCTTCCCAACTATCCTTTGGTGTCTTACAGACGGACAGAAGTCTTACATGATATGTTGGTACACAGTCGCCTTAAGTCCAATATCCAGACTCATTTTGCACTGTCCAGTGTGGTCACTGGCAAGTGCAACATGTGTTATGGATACAGACGCGTACTGTATCTTTCCTTAGGCACGTTATTATTGACGATGGGTTCACATGCGAGTCCCGTAATCTTATCTATGCCATTATCTGTAAGCGGTAACAGCTTATATCGCGAGACAGCAGAGGGCTCAGCATGGACTACCAACACTTGCGACATACGCTAACAAATGCTCTGTGACCACTGTAGCCACTTCCATTTCAATGATACTGGCCATTTAGGTGCTCACGATGTCCAGGTCACAGCCATCCGACATCATGTTCTGATGATCGCAAACATTTGCTCTGGAGAATCGTTGATTTATTTGTATGGTACCCCTTTATGACCACGCTGGCTCAACGTATTACATTCTTATGCTTTTAGTACTTTCTCTTCCCATGCTTTGTAATCTATATGGGTATATGTTGCATGTATTCATGTTATATTCCATTCTTATGCTTGTACTTTCTCTTCCCCTGTTTTGTAATCTATATGGGTATATGTTGCATGTATTCAAGTTATATATTTATCAGATGTTTCCATTGTTTCTTTTCCTTTCTATTTCTATTTTATGTGTGTTTTTTTGGTGTTACATTTATTTCATTATTCGTTTTTTATTCCAGACTTTAGATACGTTTTGTATTTGGCTTGCCCATTTGTGTTTCCGCTTTCCACCTGTCACCCTGCTTCGTTCGCTTGTTTGATGTGCGGCCCTGTTGGCTCAACGCTGCTGTATTTTGTCATTGTTTCTTGTAATTTGTAAAACTACAGTACTTTGTAATTACGTGTTTTGCCAATAAACCAACATTAAATCAACCCTGTAACAACGAACAAGAAGAAAATCATAAAACTACAACAAAACTCTAGACTATTGGTGAGGTATCCCAACAGAAACCTCTGGCAGAGCAAGTCCTTCTATTATAATTCACTCGTATATCGAAAGAACAGACAATGGATAAAATAAAATATACTAAAAAGATCATTTTTATCAACAGAGTGAATATAGAAAATGTGAACAGTTTCAATCTCTACTACTTACAACAGATAGAAATGAGATGAAGAAATTAAAATGAAAACAAACATGGCTTTACACAAAAATTAAACAACTCAAACACATGAAATAGAAACTAATAAGAAAGCAAAGATCAGAATACCAAGAGCATGCATATTCCCAGTAACAATGTATGGATGCGAAGCATGGACAGTGACGTATCAGAATACTAAGAGCATGTATATTCCCAGTAACAATGTATGGATGTGAAGCATGGACAGTGTCGTATCAGAATACTAAGAGCATGCATATTCCCAGTAACAATGTATGGATGTGAAGCATGGACAGTGGCGTATCAGAATACAAGAGCATGTATATTCCCAGCAACAATGGGTGGGATGTGAAGCATGATTAGTGGCGCACAGAATACAAGAGTATGTATATTCCTGTGCAACAATGCATGGATGTGAAGCATGGACAGTGACGTATCAGAATACAAGAGCATGGCTATTCCCAGTAACAATGTATGGATGTGAAGTATGGACAGTGGCGTATCAGGAATACTAAGAGTACGTATATTCCCAGTAATAATGTATGATGTGAAGTATGGACAGTGGCGTATCAGAATATTTAAGAGCATGCATATCTCAGCAATGTACGGATGTGAAGTGATGGACAGTGGCGATCAGAATACTAAGAGCATGCATATTCCCAGTAACAATGTATGGATGCGAAGCATGGACAGTGGCGTATCAGAATACTAAGAGCATGTATATTCCCAGTAATGAATGTATGGATGTGAAGCATGGACAGTGGCGCATCAGAATACTAAGAGCATGTATATTCCCAGTAACAATGTATGGATGTGAAGCATGGACAGTGGCGTATCAGAATACTAAGAGCATGCATATTCCCAGTAACAATGTATGGATGTGAAGTATGGACAGCATGATCAGAATACTAAGAGCATGCATATTCCCAGTAACAATGTATGGGTGTATATGACAGTGGCGATCAGAATACTAAGAGCATGCATATTCCCAGTAACAATGTATGGGTGTGAAGCATGACAGTGGCGATCAGAATACTAACATGCATATTCCAGTAACAATGTATGATGAAGCATGGACAGTGGCGTATCAGAATACTAAGAGTATGCATATATTCCCAGTAACAATGTATGGATGTGAAGCATGGACAGTGGCGTATCAGAATACTAAGAGCATGTATATTCCCAGTAACAATGTATGGATGTGAAGCATGGACAGTGGCGTATCAGAATACAAGAGCATGTATATTCCCAGTAACAATGTATGGGTGTGAAGCATGGACAGTGGCGTATCAGAATACTAGAGCATGCATATTCCCAGCAACAATGTATGTAAGTGTGAAGCATGGACAGTGGCGTATCAGAATACTAAGAGCATGCATATTCCCAGTAACAATGTATGCAAAGTGAAGCATGGACAGTGGCGTATCAGAATACCAGAGCATGCATATTCCCAGTAACAATGTAGGATGTGAAGTATGGACAGTGGCGTATCAGAATACAAGAGCATGCATATTCCCAGTAACAATGTATGGATGTGAAGCATGGACAGTGGCGTATCAGAATACTAAGAGCATGCATATTCCCAGTAACAATGTGGCGGGTGTGAAGTATGACAGTGTATAGATCAGAATACTAAGAGCATGTATATCTCAGTAATAATGTATGGTGTGAAGCATGGACAGTGCGTATCAGAATACAAGAGCATGTATATTCCCAGTAACAATGTATGGATGTGAAGCATGGACAGTGGCGTATCAGGAAGAAGAGCATGCATATTCCCAGTAACAATGCATGGGTGAAGCAGGACAGCATGATTAGAATACTAAGAGCATGTATATTCCCAGTAACAATGTATGGGTGAAGTATGACAGTGGCGATCAGAATACTAAGAGCATGTATATTCCCAGTAACAATGTATGGATGTGAAGCATGGACAGTGGCGTATCAGAATACTAAGAGCATGTAGATTCTGCCAGCAACAATGCATGGGCATGAAGCATGGACAGTGAAAACAGAATACTAAGAGCATGCATATATTCCCTGTGAACAATGTATGGAGATGTGAAGCATGGACAGTGGCGTATCAGAATACTAAGAGCATGTATATTCCCAGTAACAATGTATGGGTGTGAAGATGGACAGTATGCATCAGGAACACTAAGAGTATGCATATTCCCAGTAACAATGTATGGATGTGAAGCATGGACAGTGGCGTATCAGAATACTAAGAGCATGTATATTCCCAGTAACAATGTATGGATGTGAAGCATGGACAGTGGCGTATCAGAATACTAAGAGCATGCATATTCCCAGTAACAATGTATGGGTGAAGCAATGGACAGTGCGCATCAGAATACTAAGAGCATGTATATTCCCAGTAACAATGTATGGGTGTGAAGCATGGACAGTGGCGTATCAGAATACAAGAGTACGTATATTCCCAGTAACAATGTATAGGTGCGAAGTATGACAGTGGCGTATCAGAATACAAGAGCATGCATATTCCCAGTAACAATGTGTATGGGTGTGAAGGCATGGTATCAGAATACAAGAGCATGCATATTCCCAGTAACAATGTATGGGTGAAGATGGACAGTGGCGTATCGAATACTAAGAGCATGCACATATTCCCAGTAACAATGTATGGGTGTGAAGCATGGACAGTGGCGTATCAGAATACTAAGAGCATGCATATCTCAGCAACAATGGTATGGATGTGAAGCATGGACAGTGGCGTATCAGAATACAAGAGAGATGTGAGTATTCCTAGTAACAATGTATGGATGTGAAGCATGGACAGTGGCGTATCAGAATACTAAGAGCATGCATATCTCTGCAACAATGTATGGGTGTGAAGCATGGACAGTGGCGATCAGAATACTAAGAGCATGTATATTCCTGTAGTAACAATGTATGGGTGTGAAGCATGGACAGCAGGCGTATCAGAATACAAGAGCATGTATATTCAGTAACAATGTATGGATGAAGCATGGACAGTGTATATCAGAATACAAGAGCATGTATATTCCTAGTAACAATGTATGGGCGTGAAGTATTGGGACAGTGGCGTATCAGAATACTAAGAGCATGTATATTCCCAGTAACAATGTATGGGTGTGAAGCATGGACAGTGGCGTATCAGAATACTAAGAGCATGTATATTCCCAGTAACAATGTATGGATGTGAAGCATGGACAGTGGCGTATCAGAATACTAAGCAGAGTATGTATATTCCCAGTAACAATGTATGGGTGTGAAGCATAGACAGTGGCGATCAGAATACTAAGAGCATGTATATTCCCAGTAACAATGTATGGATGTGAAGCATGGACAGTGGCGTATCAGAATACTAAGAGCATGTATATTCCCAGTAACAATGTATGGGTGTGAAGCATGGACAGTGGCGTATCAGAATACTAAGAGCATGCATATTCTGTAACAATGTATGGACGTGAAGCATGGACAGTGGCGTATCAGAATACTAAGAGCATGTATATTCCTGTGCAACAATGTATGGATGTGAAGTATGGACAGTGGGCGATCAGAATACTAAGACATGCATATCCCAGTAACAATGTATGGGTGAAGTATGGAGCAGTGGGCGATCAGAATACTAAGAGCATGTATATTCCCAGCAACAATGTGCATGGGTGTACATGGACAGTGGCGTATCAGAATACAAGAGCATGTATATTCCCAGTAACAATGTATGGATGTGAAGCATGGACAGTGGCGTATCAGAATACAAGAGCATGTAGATTCTGTGCAACAATGTATGGGTGTGAAGCATGGACAGTATGCATCAGGAATACCAAGAGCATGTATATCTCTAGTAAACAGTCGTATGGGTGTGAAGTACAGACAGGGCATTGGCATGAAGAGCATGTATATTCCTGTGCAACAATGTAAGGATGTGAAGCATGGACAGTGGCGTATCAGAATACTAAGAGCATGTATATTCCCAGTAACAATGTATGGGTGTGAAGCATGGACAGTGGCGTATCAGAATACTAAGAGCATGCATATTCCCAGTAACAATGTATGGATGTGAAGCATGGACAGTGGCGTATCAGAATACTAAGAGCATGTATATTCCCAGTAACAATGTATGTGGGTGTGAAGATGGACAGTGGCGATTGAGAATACTACAATATATAGCTATTCTGCAGTAATAATGTATGGGTGTGAAGCATGGACAGTAAGTGTGTATCAGAATACTAAGAGCATGCATATATTCCCAGTAACAATGCATGGATGTGAAGCATGGACAGTGGCGTATCAGGAATACTAAGAGTATGCATATTCCCAGTAACAATGTATGGATGGAAGATACAGTGGCGTATCAGAATACTAAGAGCATGCATATTCCCAGTAACAATGGGCTGGTGTGAAGTATGACAGTGGCGATCAGAATACTAAGAGCATGCATATTCCCAGTAACAATGTATGGATGTGAAGCATGGACAGTGACGTATCATATCACTAAGAGCATGCATATCTCAGTAAATAATGTATGGATGTGAAGTATGGACAGTGGCGTATCAGAACACTAAGAGCATGCATATCTCAGCAACAATGCATGGGTGTGAAGCATGACAGTGGCGTATCAGAATACCAAGAGCATGCATATTCCCAGTAACAATGTATGGGTGTGAAGCATGGACAGTGGCGTATCAGAATACTAAGAGCATGCATATCTGTGCAATAATGTGTGGGGTGAAGCATGGACAGTAAGGCATCAGAATACCAAGAGCATGGATATTCCTGTAACAATGTATGATGTGAAGTATGGACAGTGGCGTATCAGAATACTAAGAGCATGCATATTCCCAGTAACAATGTATGGGTGTGAAGCATGGACAGTGGCGTATCAGAATACTAAGAGCATGCATATTCCCAGTAACAATGTATGGGTGAAGTATGGACAGTGGCGTATCAGGAATACTTGAGAGCATGCATATTCCCAGTAAATAATGTATGGGTGTGAAGTGATGGACAGTGGCGTATCAGGGAATACTAAGAGCATGCATATTCCCAGTAATAATGTATGACAGAAGCATGACAGTGATGATCAGAATACTAAGAGCATGCATATATTCCCAGTAACAATGTATGGATGCTAAGCATGGACAGTGGCGTATCAGAATACCAAGAGCATGCATATTCCCAGCAACAATGTATGGGTGTGAAGCATGACAGTGGCTGCATCAGAATGACAAGAGCATTGCAGTATATTCCCAGTAAATAATGTATGGATGGAAGCATGGGACAGTGACGACGAATACTAAGAGCATGATATTCCCAGCAACAATGTATGGATGTGAAGTATGGACAGTGACGTATCAGGAATACTAAGAGCATGCATATTCCCAGTAACAATGTATGGATGTGAAGCATGGATGCAGCGACGTATCGAATACAAGAGCATGCATATTCCCAGTAACAATGTGAAGGTGTGAAGCATGACAGTGACGTATCAGAATACAAGAGCATGTGCATATTCCTGTGAATACAGGCATGGGTGAAGCATGGACAGTGGCGTATCAGAATACAAGAGCATGCATATTCCCAGTAACAATGTATGGGTGTGAAGCATGGACAGTGACGTATCAGAATACTAAGAGCATGCATATTCCCAGTAACAATGTATGGATGTGAAGCATGGACAGTGACGTATCAGAATACAAGAGCATGGTATATTCCCAGTAACAATGTATGGGTGTGGCTATGGACAGTGGCGTATCAGAATACTAAGAGCATGCATATTCTGTAACAATGTATGGTTGTGAAGCATGGACAGTGGCGTATCAGAATACTAAGAGCATGTATATTCCCAGCAATAAATGCATGGTTGTGAAGCATGACAGTGTATGCATCAGAACAGCAAGAGCATGCATATCTCTAGTAACAATGTATGGGTGTGAAGTATGGACAGTGGCGTATCAGGAATACTAAGAGCATGCATATTCCCAGTAACAATGTATGGTTGTGAAGCATGGACAGTGGCGTATCAGAATACTAAGAGCATGCATATTCCCAGTAACAATGTATGGTTGTGAAGCATGGACAGTGGCGCGTATCAGGAATACAAGAGCATGCATATCTCAGTACCAATGTATGGGTGTGGAAGGATGGACAGTGGCGTATCAGAATACTAAGAGCATGCATATTCCCAGTAACAATGTATGGGTGTGAAGCATGGACAGTGGCGTATCAGAATACTAAGAGCATGCACATTCCTTGGTAATAAACAAGGAAGTTGTGAAGCATGGACAGTGGCGTATCAGAATACAAGAGCATGCATATTCCCAGTAATAATGTATGGTGAAGCATGGACAGTGGCGATCAGAATACTAAGAGCATGCATATTCCCAGTAACAATGTATGGGTGTGAAGCATGGACAGTGGCGTATCAGAATACTAAGAGCATGCATATTCCCAGTAACAATGTATGGGTGAAGTATGGACAGTGGCGTATCAGAATACTAAGAGCATGCATATTCCCAGTAACAATGTATGGGTGTGAAGCATGACAGTGGCGCATCAGAACACTAAGAGCATGAGACCCCCAGTAATGTATGGGTGTGAAGCATGGACATGGGCGTATCAGAATACTAAGAGCATGCATATTCCCAGTAATAAATGTATGTGGGTGTGAAGCATGGACAGTGGCGCATCAGAATACTTTATGAGTATAATATTCCCCAGTAACAATGTGTATTTGGTGTGAAGCATGGACAGTGGATGATCAGGAATACAAGCTATGCATATTCCTAGTAACAATGTAAGTGGTGTGAAGCATGGACAGTGGCATCAGAATACTAAGAGCATGTATATCTTGCAACAATGTAAGTGGTGGAAGCATGACAGCGGCTATCAGAATACTAAGAGCATGCACTCCTGGCAATGAATGTATGGGTGTGAAGCATGGACAGGCGCATCAGTATCACTGCTGAGCATGCATATTCCTCAGTAATACGTATGGGTGTGAAGCATGGACAGTGGCGTATCAGAATACTAAGAGCATGCATATTCCCAGTAACAATGTATGGGTGTGAAGATGACAGTGGCGTATCAGAATACTGCTAAGAGCATGCATATTCCCAGTAACAATGTATGGGTGTGAAGCATGGACAGTGGCGTATCAGAATACTAAGAGCATGCATATTCCCAGTAACAATGTATGGATGTGAAGCATGGACAGTGGCGTATCAGAATACTAAGAGCATGATATCCCAGTAACAAATGTATGGGTGAAGCATGGACAGTGGCGTATCAGAGACACGCTAAGAGTATGCATATTCCCCAGTAAATAATGTGTGGTGTGAAGTGATGGACAGTGGCGATCAGAATATTTTTAAGAGCATGCATATTCCAGTAACAATGTATGGATGCTAAGATGGACAGTGGCGACAGGAAACAAGGCAGGGAAAACATATAGGTAATTTTAAATATATGTTACAGAAGAATCCTTTTGTCATCATGGACAGAGAAGAGAACAACAGATCTATCCAGAAAGAACTCAAAATCAAAGACAACTAGCTGATACTACAAGTAAGAAAGAGAAAATTGAGATATTTTGGACATATAAAGAGATACGACGCATTGACAAGACCATCATGGGAAGGAGGTATACCGCAAAGAGGAGAAGAGGAACACCACAGAGAAAATGGATTCAGGATATAACTGATGGTTTGAACATGACGGATGCAGAGGCAGGACATCTGGTCTACGAGAGATAGAAATTCATGACTGTTAAGATGGCAAAGCTCTGCTCAGAACAAGCTATACAGAGGAGTGACCTCTTCTGTAACAAAGTTATATTCAACAGCACTTATCTGTTTTTCCACGTTTTCATTAAATGTCCATGCTCACATCCACATGCTGCCACCCGGGAACATGCATGCTCTTAGTATTCTGATCTTTTGTTTTCTCTTATCAGTTCCTATTTCATACTGTTTTGAGTTGTTTAATTTTGTGTAAAGCCATGTTTGTTCTTTTTTTTTAATTTCTTCATCCTATTTCCATCTGTTGTTAGTAGTGAACCAAGATGTTCAAAACTTTCACATTTCACTTTCTCTCCGCTGACAAAAATATCATGTCATGTTCGCTTTATCTGTTGTCATTATTTTTGTTTTTGCCACATTGAGATATAGATTTTGTTTTTCGCTTTTATCTTTCACTTCTCCCAATAATTTCTCAATAATTTCTCCTAATTTTGTGATGTTGACAGTAACACTGTATTGTCAGTGTATCTTAGTTCCGGTATTTCTCTTCCTCCGATTATAAAAGGATCGTATTGTTCTTTCCCGTTATCTTCTGTAACATTCCTCACAGCTTCTGCACAATGTTGACAACATATAGAATCAGACAATAAACTCTAACGGCCCTAATGTCACCAAGGGCATCACTAACATGTCACCAAGGGCATCACAAACATGTCACCAAGGGCATCACTAACATGTCACCAAGGGCACTCAAACATGTCACCAAGGGCATCACTAACATGTCACCATGACATCACTAACATGTCACCACAAGGGCATCACTAACATGTCACCAAGGGTATCACCAACATGTCACCAAGGCATCACTAACATGTCACCAAGGGGCATCACTAACATGTCACCAAGGGTATCAATACTAACATATCACATGATAATGAAGTTTACATTATATAGCAAGTCTTACATGACATCACAAAATTGTCACATCAGACATCATAAACAGGTCACAGATTGTATTACTACAATATCACAGGTCACACCATGACAATACAGCCATAGCCAACATCACAAACATGTCACATGACTACAATCTACAAAATCACATCACAAATCAGCAAGACCATGACCTCACAGATCACAATTAAGCATGCCATAGCACACATCACAAATATATCACAGATCACATGACTACAGCCTCACAGATCACACAGACATGTTATAAATCACCACACACGTCACATATGACAAATAACTAACTAACCATCTTTATATTCCTCTTTATCATCTTCTCTCCCATTTGTCTAGACTGTCTGACTTCCTTCTTTGAGATTACTATTCCCAGTCAAGCTAACTTCCCTGATCTCCATGTTGACATTTCTCAATCATGGAAATGTCTTCACAAAATCAAAATAATGGAAAACAACACAGCAAATGTTGAACTCTCTGTTGAACATTTACAAATATATGTGGTAAATAAAAGAAAAAATATGAAATGGCTAAATGAATTCATGTATTTACAAAACAATATTTTAACAAAAACTATGTCATCTTAGTCTAAATAGAAGTTTGTGATGTAGACTAGCCATGACTGTCACATACTGGGATGGACAATTATTAGTTAATGAGATATTGTTCAAGCATTCTCTCTAACCACTCTGTTACAGCCATTGTCCGGGGAGGGGGTGGGGAGTGTGTCGCCTGCCGCATGCTGACAACTACTACGGCCACAGGCGTGAGCTGAAAGTCAGGTTTGTACCAAGACCTAATACTAATATCGAAGTGGCACACAGTTGACTGTGAATAACCTCTACTGAACGTTATTCATGCAGTCAAATATAAGTAAAAGTTGGATTCGACTGGCTGGACGGTTAAAAGCAGTCGATTAGTCACATATGTTTAAAAAATGGCATCGAAAGGAGCTACATTTTTTATTATTTGAAGCAGTCTTAAAAGTACGAAGAGGAATGTGGTGTTCTTTTTGTTAAGAGCAGCTCAAAGAAGATAAGATTACGTTTGACTTGATTTTAATGATAGTTTCCATTATAATATGTTATAATTATAAGCCAAATCCACTCAATAGTCACAATAAAAGAAATCCCATCAAAGAGGTAGAATCATACATATTTGGGCAATAATGTAGACTAATAGGTGGAAACAGATAGAGATGTCAAAATAAGAATGCAGGAGGAGCTTTCATTGCACTGGGAAACACGGAAGCCTAAAGAAATCAAATCTAGAACAAAAATTAGGATATTTAACTCCCAATGTTAAAGTTAAAGTAGTTCTGCTGTATGGGTCAGAAACAAGGAAGAAATATTACAAAATAATAACACATAAACTGCAAACATTCATCAACTGTATCGTGCAGAATAGAGGGACTAAGATGGTATGACAGGGTTACAAATGAGAATCATGGAGAGAACACGACAGATTCCAGTGTACCAAGAGATGGCATGACAGGCATAACTTGAGAATCCTATGGAGAGAACAAGACAGATTCCAGGACCGAGAGGTTAAAAAAGGTGCTGGATATGATACACTTTGCGAAAAACGAGGGGCAGGTCAGCAAAGCGTTTTCCTTGGAACCCACGAAAGAGTGGGGAGCTCGAGAAATACATGGAGACGCAGATTTGGAGGCTGGAGATCAACAATATAAAGAAGAGCTGGAGGGAGCTGCAGGAGAGGCCAGAGATAGGAAGACTGGTATGAGTTGGTTGAGGGCCTATGTCCCAACTAAGGAAAAGCAGAGAGAGAGAGATTTTCTAATGTGCTACACAACAATCTGTGTTCATATTTTTTTTAAACATGTTTAAAAATATTTATAGATTAATTATAAAACTGTTTTTGAATTTTCTTTCCTTTCAGGTTTCACTACCCAGAGAAAAAGAAACTACAGTACTCTCCAATGAATTGGCAACAATTTTTCCATGAAGTCAGTTGCCATGCAAGCATCAAAGAAATTGTGTGCAAAACTGATGGAAAAATTCATTCTATGCAAGATGCGAAACTGAAAAGGCAGCTTTTCAACCAGGGAATATAGAAGAGGCGCAGACAGTACAAAACACATCGCAATCCAGAGATACCTCTGCTTGTATACACTCATTGTCATTAAAATACAACACAGCACAAGCAGAGGATGGTTTTATAGAGTAATTCAGAATGACTCACTTTTGGAGCAAAGGTTGTCATTGAACAGTAATTTCTCTATAAGAAAACTATCTCTTTCAGTGTTCCCAACTTGTTCTGGACACATACATTTTGTCTTCTACTACTCCTGGCTCATCTCAGTACGATTGCACTAACTATCTCTTTCAGTGTTCACTAACTTGTTCTGACACATACATTTTGTCTTCTGCTACTCCTGGCTCATCCTCAGCACGATTGCACTAACTATCTCAGTGTTCACTAACCGTTCGGACACACAAGCACTTTGTCTTCAAGCATTCCTGGCTCATCTCAGCATCGATTGTGCCAACTATCTCCAGTGTTCCCTAACTCTGTTCTGGACACATACATTTTGTCTTCTGCTACCCTGGCTCATCTCAGTACGATTGCACTAACTATCCTCTTTTCTCTTAAGTGTTCCCTAACTTGTTCTGGACACATACATTTTGTCTTCACAATTCCCGGCTCATCTCAGTACGATTGTGCTAACTATCTCTTTCAGTGTTCACTAACTTGTTCTGACACATACATTTGTCTTCACACTCTTGCTCATCTCAGCACGACACCATTCACTGCTTGATTTCTTTTAAATTCTATCTACCTTGTCAATATATATTTGCTCTACACTCTTAATTATCAAACTATTGATCTACAATTTACTTGGCAGTTATAGATTTTTTTATATTATTAACATGAATTATAACCAATATCTGAATGCCAATTTGCGCTTTCATTGAGCGCTTAGTTGAACTCTGAGTATCCATTTTGTTGTTCTTAATATCTATTTGTGTATCTCTCTCACGATCACGCCCCAGATGATGCACTGTGACTCTACAAATTCTATTCATGTGAAATCTGATTCATGCAGCCTTAGCATTGGTGTGTTTTATCTCACATCTTCAGCACCATTTGGAGCTCTGATGCTTATCCTTCAGCATTGTGTCTGGTTTCAGCCAGTATTTACTTGATTCGCTCTCCGTCTCTGTAGCCATCTAGTATTTTTTTACGGTGTGAGAAATGTTTCAATCGGGGTGGTGCGGTGTTGACCACGCCCAACCTCCTTACTCACCTCTCACGACATGTGGCAGAAAACAGTGGTCTCATTCTCTTTACACCCAATTTGGTCTCACAACTACTCAGGCGATTTTGAGTATCTTATTGGACTACGTTTATTTATTTAGAATTAACAAATTCAGCAGTATATATATGATATATTTCGGTTTATCTATTGGCGGAAGTTTCCATTGGCTTCAACTGTTCATATTTTTATGAAACTTTGTTTTCTGGCGAGTGTCAACAATGTCCGTTACAAACAGAGAATTGTTATAGGAATTTCTATGTGAGAAAGAAATGTGGTGAACATTCATAAACGATTGTGTAGTCGACAGGAGCACTGTCAGTCGCTGATTTAGAAAATTACAAAAGAAAATGGACATATGGAAGGTAGATTTACCATGCCTGGACGCTTTGTCACAGCTTTGAGTCTCGACATGTTGAACCGTAAGGATGCCATTATTCGTGAGGATAGGAGTATCACCAGCCAGATACTGGCCTCCTTTGGGTAGTTTTCAATCAGCAAGGGAAGTGCAATTGGGTAATGTTCAAAACTCTCAAATATTCAAAGATTTGTGCAAGATGGGTGCCCTCTGTGTCTAACAAATGATCACAAATTCCAAAGGAAAACAATCTGTCTTGAATTGTTGGAACGCTTCAACGCTTGAAGGGGAAAATTTGTTGTCCAATATCGCTACCACATGCCCGCAGCCACATGTATACAAAATTCAAGATTGGCACCAGCCATGTGTACATATGGGATGTTACACCAGACTGCAGATACACCTCAAGACTGCCCCCAATATGATACACTGAGGCAAATTCAGTGGCCTAACGACAACACTGACAGAAAACTACACGGCCTTCTGTGTGAGCTACAAAAAGACAGTGAAGTTCATACAAGAGACAATATTGAATATATAGACAATATTTCAAGTGAACGAAAGGAAGGAAGGATACAGAGATAACATTGAATATATAGGATAATATTTCAAGCGAACGGGGGGAA
>JADZMA010000195.1:0-42556 GCA_020796225.1 Arion vulgaris
TTTTGTCGGCCTGACCGCGCGCCTGTTCCCCGGGGTTCGGCGTGGTCGGCGGCGGCGGTTTTTTTCAGCCTGGGCGGCGCCCGGGATGGTGATGGCTTCGCGTTCGGCCCCCCTTGGACGCCTCGATCAGCTAAAGTCTTCTGACGATCCGGCCTCGCGGTCGCCCGGTCTTACCTGCTCCTGGGCCTGAACCGCCGGGCCCCAGGCCTTTCGGCCTCGGCCTTGGCCCGACTGGGCGCGCGACTTTTCGGCGCCGCGATGTCACGGTCCTGTTCGGACAGTTCGATGGCCGGCCATTCCTGCTCTAAACGGCGCGAGCCTTAAATTTCCCCTCGGCATTCCTGCTCCATGGCGATGCGTTGCTGGGCCCCAGACGCTCGGCTTCATGCCGGGCTGATCGATCTGCTGTTGCGGGTGATCTGGGCCTTCTGCCTCGCGCAGTTTTTTCACCCTCCGCGCCCCCGTCGGCGGACTGTTGGGCGCGGCGGTTTGCGTCTCGCGTTCCTGCTCCAGCTGGGCGTATTCCTCGTCGCCGTCCCCGATTGCGGCGCGGGGCCTCAGATTCTTGGTGCGGATCTGGACCTGGGTGTCTGCTCGATGTCGTTCCCAGCTTCTTCGCAGTTCGATCCCCTGGGTCAGCCGGGTCAGACCCTCGGCTCAAAGCGTTCGACGGGTTAAAAATGCTCCATCGCCGTCGGCCCGGGCCCTCGGGGAACAGGGTTTCCGCTCCCGTTCTTCAGCAGGTCTTCCGGCACCTGCTGCCCTTCTGGACAAAAAATGGGTGCGCTGCTCTGGTTCGGTCATGGTCATTCCCCCGGCGACCGGCGCGGGGCGTGGGAAATTTGCCTTCGCCAGTTCCTTCAACTCAACCGGGTTCATCGTCCCCAGACCCAGCGTCTGGGCGGCGGGGGCGATCGTCGGCGCCAGGCTGCACCCGCAAGAACTCGGCCAGCACGTCGACGCGCATCCGGTCCTTGGTGTCGGGCCTGCTCGTTGGACCCCTGAACCGCCAGACCAGGGTGTTCATAGGCCGAGATGGTTTCGTGCGGGACCGGGGCCCAGTGCGCCGCCGTTCATCCCACCTTCTCGCCCCCCAAAAACCCGGGGCGAACGGCGGGCTCCCGGACCCCGCTTGAAACGCGCGAAGATCGCCCCCGGATCAGCAGGGCGACCGCCCCGCCTGCAATGATGGCGATCTCGATTGCGAGTTCATTTAACAGCCCCCTTGAGAAAATCGTTCAGACCGTTGCGTCCGGGCAGGGGCTGGTTTGTGAATGGCGAAGTATTTTGCGCCCGCGTACCGGACCAGCAGCACGCTGGTCCGAGCGAAAGGGCGGCCAGATTGTCGGGCTCGACCATGACGATGGACCTGCCCGTGCTGGTCGCGGACCCCCCCGCGCCGCTTTCCCCCTGGCTGGCGTCGCCGGTGCGTGCCCCAAACCCGCCCGACCAGACTGTCCGCGACCCCGCAGTCGTCTCATCGCGCGGCATGATCCGGGCGCGCCGGCCAAAGACCCGCGTGACCGGCATGGCCGGCGAAACCGCGGCCCATCGGGAAACCCGGGGCCCGTTCGGCCCCCCCGCCTCAACGACCTGCTGCCCGACCAGTCCCGTCAGCGAAGGCGAACAGGAAGACCACGGTCAGCATCAGAAACCAACCCCCCAACATTGATCCAGGATAGCAGGGACGGCGTCTCGACATTCAGGCCCCCGTCCGGCGCATCCACCCCCTCGCCCACGCCAGACCCCCCCCAGTCCACGCCTCGGCCGCCCCGGGTCGCAGCATCAGGACCGGGGCCCGCACAAGGGACGTTGTGTCGCGCGGCTCCCATCGCCGCGGTCCCCCTGATCGCCAGTGCGCGCCGCGGCCGCGTTCCTCGCCCCGGTTGCAGGGCCAGATTTCCGTTAAACCGCGGCCCTGTTCACGATCCCGCCGCCCGTCGGGGCACCTTCCCCCCATCAGCGATCAAAAGGGGCCCGGGCGCATTCTCGACCCGACGCGTGACGCTGGGCCCCCTTCCGGGGTGGAGGGGTCGCCCGGGTTCCTGTGCGCTGCGGGCGCGGGAAAACATGGTGGAACGCCTCTTCCCTCTCGGCGCTTGGCCTGCGGGCGGCGACATAGCCTTCAGTTCGACCTCCGCTTGACCGCGTCGGCACTCGCCTCCAGCCCGGGATCTGCGCCTCCACGTCAGTTGATGTTCGACGGCGGCGCGGGGGAATCCTCGCGGCCTTCGCGCAAACCGTTCGGGCTGGCCGGGCAACTCCTCATGGCGGCTGCTCTGCTCGGTCAACCGCGTTGGCCCAAAAGTTTGCTGGCCGGGTGCCCCACTCGGGGCGGACATCGCCACCGCCTTGTCGATCTCCCCAGGGTCTGCTGGATGACTGCATCCCGGGATCGCGCCTTCGATCGCGTCGATCAACGCATGGGGCTGCCAGGCGATCGGCCGACGCGTGCGCCCCGGGTGTCCCCCGATCCCATCCTTCCCTTGGGGCGCGGCCTGAGCCGCTGAAACTCCCCATCAGTCCCACAGGCCCCCCAGCCTGCGCGTGATCCCGGGGGGGTCGGGGCCGGGGCTGTTGGCGTCACCCCCAGCGCACGGTTTCTCGGGCATACGCGCGGCGCGTCGACCGCGCGCCTCATGCCCGACAGATCGCTGGTCGCCCGCGCCCGGCGGGGCGTCGCCAGCGCAAACCAAAAAACTTCCGCTGTGTCATCACCCCCCCCACCTCCGGGAAAATAGACCCTCTCTAGGAAGACCCCCCGCCGCCGCCAATGTTCGGGCTGATCGCCAAGGCGACGGGAAAGAATCAACCGGTTCGGCCGGGTGCCGGGCTGCGGATCAGGCCGCATCTTGTCGCTGGGGTGACCGCCTTCGATCTCCCGCTCTGCCGAAAACTAGTTCGTCTTCCCACAATCGAACGCTGAGGGCGTATGAGAAAGCCATGACCAGACGGCCAACGTAATACGTTCGAAACACAGAACGTCGATCTGCATCCACCGTGCGACGCACGGCCCGCAACCTCAATCGACCTTAATCACCGGCGCGCCTGATCGCCGCCAGGGCAGAGTGGCGACGAAACAGACGACGGCGGCGAAGAACAGGCTGCGGAAGCCGAAAAAGAAACCTTCAGCGAACCAAGCCGCCAGAAACGGTCGCCTGCGGCAGGGGGACAGCCAGATTGATCAGGCCCAGATCCTTGCCCCCGGGCCTCGGCGGACGGGAGCCATCGGTCATCAACGCCATCTCGATGGGCCCAACCCCCCCCGCCCCATGCCGTAAACAAAGGGGACGACCACCAACATCGTCCCGGGGGCGCCCAGCGGCAGCGCCCCCGACACAACACCCCCCCGCCGATGCCCAACACTTGCGCCGCTTTATGCCGATCCCGGGCCCGGGCCACCAAGCTGACGCCCCCACCCCGATCAACGACACCGTCTTTCCAGCGAATGCCCCCCCTCCGCCTCTGGCCCGGGGTAGAGGTCTGCGTAACCCAAAGCGTCGGCGATGTAATGACAGGTGAACCCCCCGAAAAGCCCCTCGCGATCAGAAACCGCACCGCCCAGGCCGACTGAAATCACGATTGGCGAAAGGGCGAACAGGCTGCGGGGCGACGACCTGGGCGCGCCCCACCTCGCCCGGCGGCGGGGCGTCTTCGCGTGACGCAGGGCGAACGGGATGGTGGCCCAAACGGACGATGCCGCCAAGTGTGGCGAACCGCGCCGTCTCGCTCTGCGGGCCCAGGCCGATAACCGGCCCCAATTCCGCCACGGATAGCCATCCGACCCCACATACGCCCCCGCGTTATCCCACCCATCCGCGCAGGGCGATCACGCGCCACAGGGCTTTAACGCCAGTTGAAACAGCCAGCCCCCCCACCCTGAAGGGCGTCTGGACCACCAGCACCGCATAGCTGGCCACCGTCAACGCCCCGACGTGATCCATGGCCTGCGCCGTCCGTGACGCGAGCGTGTCCGATCGCTGATCCCCCCCAATATGTTGCCCAACCCGGCCCCGCCGCCTGAAGATGGCCCGACTAAAGATGGCGGCCTTGGGGGGGGGTCGATGGCCGCCCATGGGCCAGCCAGGATCTGCGCGGGCGCCCCCCAGGAAGGCGCCGATAGGCGATGGGATAGCCGATCAGGAACCCCCCCGACCGGGGGGCGCTCTGACATCGACAGGTTCGCCGCATTCGCGGTCGTAGATCCCCGGTGTTCCCTCACCCCCCATATGGCATCTCCCCAAAAGAAGCGGCGCCGGGAAGGATCACGCCGCTCGCGCGGCCGGGCGCGTCGGGGAACCCGAGATCTATAACGCGCGCCAAACACCTGACGACCCGTATGATGATAGACGATGCTGTCGCCGCGTTCGGGTCGCCTGGTTCTGGCGATTATATTTTCGGTCGGTTAAGACCTTCGATGGTGACGCGAGGTTGTCGGTCGATTGGGGCCCAAGCCGATGCGTCGATAGTCGTCGTCTCGGTCTTTTGAAAGGAATAGTCCCGTGGCGCCGTTCGACCAGGCACGTTCTGGTTAGGTATCACGAAAAAGGGCCGATCCGGGCTTTTTGCCGTCATCATAATCGCGGGCATTCCTTGGGCGCAAGTTCCCGGTCTGCGTGAAAAACATCCATTCGCCTGGTGCGTGAATTTCGGTTCAACGTGGTGTAGTTAAACTGCGTCGATGTTGGCGAAAAAAACTCGGCGAAGCCGAAGGTCTGTTGATAGCTGATCTAAAATCCCGCGGACCCCTGGTGTTTGGTAAAAAACTGAAACATATGGGTTTCCGGGGGGATCCCCGAAACGGGAAACGATCGGGTTCGGGCCTCGTTCCGCATAAGTCGCTCTCTATGCTCTGCCCCTGGTCGGGGTATCCGAAAAAGGCGAAGGCGCAGGCCTCCCCCAAATTTCTCCCCGGGTACGTCAGGTTTTCGCGCGATAGGGGTTTTTCCGACGTTGCCCAGAGAGGCGGGGTTTGGCCGCCCCACGGCGCTCAGCGTGAAACAGGAACCAGGCTGGTTACGGGGGGTCTGACATCCAGACGCCAAACCGGACAATAGATTTTCTCGGTTCGAGCGACATTCAACGACGGGGGGGGTGTCGTTGTATTCATTCTCGCCTGTCGTGGGTTCCCCCTCCGCAACGTTAGAATGCCTAGGGCGTCAACCTTCGTCTTGACTTGACGTACGCCGACGTTGCCTCGGAAGGCAGGCCCGCGATTTGTCCCAATCGGCCAATATACCCCCGATCTGTTTCCGACCTCCGCCAGTTGCCGTAAGTCAGTGCCGCCGTTCAGCCCCAGAAGGGAAAGCCCCCCAACACCTGTGCAGTTAACCTTAGTTCCAGCCCTTTTCCCAGCGCGGCCAAATCCGGGCGCGCCCCTTTCGCCGAGCCTGTTGGCGGTCAAGTTCCCCCAAACCCCCTCCAGCATTTGGTGATCAAGCCTTTGGGGGACTCCTGCGGGCAGTTAGGCGCCCCATTAAAGGAGCAAAAGCACGGCTGCTGGACTCTTCCTTGCGACTGACGCCACCCCGGGGTCAAAACCGTGACGTCAAATGCACTGGCCTCCGCAGTGGTATAGACGTTTTCTTGGAAGTTCAGCTGGGCGCCCCCGAAGCGGCTGGCGCCAGTGGGCCGATGATGCCCCCCGCGCTGGATTGGCAACGTCGAAGCCCCATTGATTGCTGGGGTTCGGGTTTTCGCGGAAATCATACGAGAACCCGCTGACGTCCCGACGGTCTGATCCGCACCTGAATAGGGTTTCCCAACTGGATTCCCAACGGGCCCTTCCCCCAAACTTAGCGGTCAAAAATCTCTCGACGCTGAACGTCATCTGCGAAGTCGGTCTCGATAAGCGTTGCTCGCTGCGAATATCAACATTTTCAACTCACGTAAATCATTTCGCCGGGTTTTCCCCGGGATCGACGGTCGAGTTGACGATTTCGACCGGGGGCTTACCCTGATCGCGCCACGGCTTAACGACCACGCCTGGGGGAAGTTTTCGCTGCGGGTCGACCCGGTTTCGAATGGGAAGTCCATCTGAACGGGGGTCGGCCCGTTGTTCGGACGCGCCTGCAACACCCCGTTCCCCCCAAACCCCGGCCATCCCAAGCTCCGTAACGCGGAATACGGGGATAAAGGTCCGGGCGGGGTTGGCCGGGCCGCGCGCCATTAAAAACCGCCGTCGGCTGGCGGCCCCAACACCAGCTAAACCCTTCTTCCAGACTGTCCCGCTCACTGTGGCCAGCAAAAACGGGGCCCCGGTTGACCGTCACCCCGGGTGTTGGACACCAATCCGGCGATCAGGGACCCCAAATCCTGCAAAAGGTCATTGTAGCCTCTGGCCCGACACTGCCGGAAGCCCGGCTTGTCAACGGTCGGCTAGTGCGAAGATCCCCGTCGCACCGGCGGCCTTCCCCCACCTCGGCAAGCGGTTTTACGCACCGTAATATTGTTGAACAGCTCAGACCCGGGCGTTAAATAAAACCCGCACCACGGTTCACGCCGCCAGCGATCGGGGCCTGTCAAAACCTGGGCCTCAATCCTTTGGGGGGTGCGGGTGAACTCGAACTCGGGCCCCCCCCCGTGATCGACCGGCCTTCCCCCCGGTGCGGTCAATAAAACGCCAGGAATGCGCGGGATCGACTCAGAATTGGTATCCCGGGGAAATCTGCGATGTCTTCGGCCGGGATGCGTCGACGACCCTCTTCTTTGCGCTTGATGTTGCGCATTGGCCACTGGCGCGGGAGTGACGAAAAACTCGCCCACTTCGGTGGCGCTGTCCCGTGCCGGCTCAATGTCTGACGGGCGCATCATGAGACGTCATGCAAAGGGGGAGCGCCCCCACAGACGCGGTTGCGGGCAGCCACGGCGCGCAGATCTGTTCGTTGTGTCATTCTCTTTTCCTCCCAGGATTGGGTTTTTCGGAGATCGCTCGTCCCCCGTTCAAACCATCCGCTGCCCCGGACGACACCGGTGTCAGCCTTTTTTGCAACATTTTGCTACCGGTTCATGAATAGGGTCGCACGGTTTCCGCGTGGCGAAGGTGTTCGACGGTTCTCAACGTCCTTCCAATGCGTCGCGGCTGGAGCGCAAACTGAACGGCGACGCGCGACGATCGTCACGTCCACCCTGGGGAGAGACTAATGATCACGCGCCGCTCACGTTTATCCCCGCGCTTGCACCCGGAACGACCCCCCAACCGCGCCCATCGCGTCCCAGCGCGCGACCCTCTGGTGCAAGAGCTGGTCGTAATGGGCTTCCGACACCACGGCGTCAATATATTAAAGGCCTGCGCTCGCGCGCCGCGTCTTTCAACCGCCACGCTTCCTAAACCATGGACCCAGCCCGTCGGGCCTCGAATCAGCGCCGCCACCCAAGGCGGCGGCAAGAATCAACCCGGTGCCTGTTCCTCAATATCTGGGCCCAGGCCTCGACGCCGGAAACCCCCCGGTCATGGTCTATATTCACGGGCGCCTATTCGGGTCGGGCTCATCACCTCTTTGACGGAACTCGACTAGCTCAACGTGGCGATGTGGTGGGTTTTCACCTTGAATCACAGATTGAATGTCTTCGGATACGCTTATTTGGCGCGGTTAGCGGCCAGGCGGGATTCCGGCAATGTCGGTCCTCGATCTCATCAAGCGCTACTGGGTTCGCGCCAATATCACATCCTTCGGCGGCGATCCGGATCGGTCATGCTTTTTGGACAATCCGGGGGCCCAAATCCCCCACCTGATGGCCACGCCTGCGGCCCCGGCCTGTTCCCTAGCGCCGCCACAATAGGGTCAGCAGGTCACCGCCTCCCGGCCCCCTCAACGCCACCGCCCCCGCAATGACTTGGCTGAAGTCTTGGGCTCGCGATCGCGCCCCCGGTCGTCGTTTGGTCGAACGTCTGCTCGAAGCCGCACGGACAAGGATCCCATCCTGGGCTTCGGTGGCCTGTATTTTGGCCCATTGGATTTTTCCCCCTTCCTCCCACCCCCTTTTTCCCGACGCCGCCCCCTATCGCGTGATATCCCCTGATCATCGGGAACGCGTGAAGAACGTTAGGGGTTTATGGGCAATGATCCCCAAAATGTGGGCCTGACCTGGGATACGCTGCCCCGCCTGACGCCGGGGTCATGCAGATCGACATCACCCCGGAACCAATCATCTCCGCCTATCGGCAAATGCCGGAATGGTCGCCCGATCGGGTGCTGATCGCCGCCACTCCCGGCCGCTATGGCGCGGGGCGTCATCAAGCCGAGCAGCGCCCCTTTCGGCGCCCCGGCCGGTCATCCTCGATTATCCGGGCCCCTGGCGTCGGGCAAAAACCCCTTCCCAAACGGCTCATCCCTTGGTGTTCAATAATGTGGACCCCCCCCATCCAAACCAGGGTCAAACAAGTTCTGTCGGACCGGATGACGACGCCTTCATCGCTCTTGCCCGTAAAATCCAAACCCCGCAGGCCTCCCCCGATGGGATCGTTGACCTGCCCCCGCCGACCATGGTGGATGTCCAATCCGCATGGCCCATGATCCCCTGGTGATGAGCGTCGCTTCTTCTCCGCCATCCCCCACATCCAACCAGAACCAGAGCAAAATCCATGCGGGCGGCCCAAACCGGACCAGATCCGGGCCCGACCTGCCCCGGCCCCGCCCAAGGGGGAAAGCCGACCCATGGCCGCCCTCTTGAAACAGGTGTGCTTCGGCCTTACGCCTGCGCTTTAGCGTCCCAATAGTTCAGGCTTTTTCTCTGGCACGGCTTCATCATCCAGCGTGAACCAGAAACGCGGCTTCCGCCATTCATCCCCCAGAGAATGGCGGTGATCTGCTGCGACGTCGGCGCTGGTCCCAGCGGAATGAACGCGACCCAGCGTGGACATACGGGTCTGTCATGGTACGGGATACATCAGCACGCTCAGATCAGGTCGAAATCGCCCAAATCCGCGTCATCGCCGCCATGTAAACGGGTCTGTCCGCGCACTCCCCACCCCCGCCAAGTGCCCGCCCGCCGACGCCCCCAAAAATGGCGATGCGATCTGGCGAACGCCATAACCCGGGGCCCCTGGCGGATCACCCCGCATCGCCCGCTGAACGTCCTGTAAGGCGCACCCGGCCCCTGGGGCCCCCATCGTTTGGCGCCTTGCGCAGCACAGCATTTTGGGCCCGACGCGGGAACCCCGGGCCACTCGCCCTTCTTTGCCCCGACCACCCATCGATAACCGCCACCGGGACCAGCAGCATGGCTGAACCGTTGGGGTTACCCGGCCAAATCTGTCTGACCGGATCAGGGGTTCTGGGCTAGGGGTCGAAACGCGGGATGGGTCGTCGCTCAACCCCTTGCCGCCCATCACGCCTTCCCCGCCTGGCGCCCCATTCGGCCCGGATTGTCTCATCGGATCAGTCGCGCCAACTGCGGGTCTCCGCTCCGGGCCCCAAACGGTCCGGCCGCGTCGACAGCCGCCCCCCCTAAAAGCAACTCCTGCGTTCCATGGTCATCTTCCTGCCCCCAAAAAAAAAGGCCCGGGCGTCACCCGCCCGGCCGTTTGCCGCTTCAGATCTTGGCCGGTTCGTATTTCGGGGTGATCAGGTAAGCCACGGGGAGGGAAAATAAGCCGACGCCGCCACTACGAAATTGGCGTGTGCTGCCGATCTTGTCAGCACATAGCCTGCATATTTGGCCCTTGCCATGCCGCCGAAGCCGCCGATCATGCCGCCGATGCCGACACCCATCCCCCGCTGTCGGGAAAGACATCCTGGCGGGGTAGAGGTTAGCTGAAAACCTTGGTGAGCCGCCGTCGCGATGCCGATGATCAGAACGGCCAGCCGACGTTGGCGGGCCCTGCCCCCAACGACCGGCACAACAGCAAAAGCGCATATCAGCATGGTCGCGCGCGCGGCATTCAGGCCATGCCGCCTTCAGAACTGACCAGACAGCCAACCACCGCCCCCAACAACGTCGGACATCAGTAGATGGCGATCAGAGGGGGACCCAAAATCAGAAGTCCTCGTACTGTGGCCCAAGAGGGGGGCCAGAACAGGAAGAACCACCAGATCGGATCGATCAGGAACTTCCCAGCGCATAGGCCCCGGTTTTCCTTAACTGTCACCCTTAAACCAGCCGATTTTCTCGGCGGGGTGGGAGTCCTGCTCGATAACCCAAACTCAGCCGGGAGCCCTTTTTGTGCTTGGGGCTCGCGGTGATCAAAAACCAGAGGGGGCCCAATCAAACCGGCCGCCCCAGAAAAAATTGGCCATCCCAAGGTTTTCCCCGCGACCCAAACCAGACCGGGCGATCAACGGGATCAGGGCGCGTAAAGGCGAATATTTGTCCGGGCCCTTAAAAATGCCCAAACGCTCGTTTTTTGGGGAACCCCCCAGTACCGCCTTGTCCCCGCGGGGCCCCCGCCCTCGCCGAAAGCCTGCGCCACCCGGGCCGCGATCGCCCCCCCATGCCTGAATGCCTGCGGGCGGAAAACGATCTGCCAGATGATGAACCCCGGAAGCCCCCCTGCGCCGTCCCATCGACAACCGTCCCACAAAGATCGATCCGCGTAAGTCGAAACCAGAAAATGATGTCGGCTGTTGGTTTCGTTCCCCCAACTCTTGCATCGCGTGGGGCCCGAACCCCAATGCTTGACGGTCGACGTGTTGATCACCCGGGGGGCCCAAAAAACAGCCATACGACCACCCACCGTATCGCCCCCGGGGAGGGAGCCATCTTGATGGGGCCTGCCTTTGGGGCGTCGGTATTGCACCCGTTCCCCACCTCGGGGCGTCCCGTTTCTGTTGGCCGTCTTTGCGGCGGGGGGTTCGCGTCTGATGATGTCTTTTCTCTGCTCCGCCCTCCGACTGAGCAGTGGTTTTCCCATGCCCGAAGCGCAGACCGCCTCGTCGCCGGCATGGACGCGGTGAACCCCGGTCACGGCGCCGGTCGAGACCAATGTCCGGCCTTCAGCGGACGCCCCCAGCGCGCGCAGTGTTCCAACAGGAACCGCACGGTTTCCCAACGCCCCGCCCGCCAGCGCCCGGGGCCCCGCCTGTACCGACGCTGGCGCCATTGACCACGGTCTCGACCTCGATCTGTCCATCCGCCCCGCCAGTTCTCCAGCTCAGTCCGACAATCAGGCCGCCGTTGTTGCCGGAAGTCAGGCCACGACCGCCGAGCCCAGATCTGATGGTGGCCAGCGGACTGCCCGCCAGTTCGACGCCGATGAAGATCTTGTCGACAGCCTCAGCGGCCTCTTCGATGGCCCAGTCGATCTTGGCCGGATCAGCGTCGACGCCGATCGGGCGATGAACTCTGATTCGACCGCAGCGAACCCCCTTCGATCTCGGGCAGGAACGACCGTATCGCCGGCCGTGGGCCAGACGTTGCGGCGAAAATGGCTCCGGGCCCCCCGGTGCCCCCCAGCTTGTCCTGCTGCGCGGGCGGCACGCCGCCGACCTTCCAGCCTACGACCTCGTCGGGAAACAGGCCGATGGCGATGTCTTGAATCACGTAGGACTGCGCCAAGGTTTCTGGAATTTGTCCCGGGTATTCAGGCGTGTGCCGCACCTCCAGACGCCGGAGACGAACTGCGCGCAATCGCCGAGGCCTCGGCGGAACGTCAGGATCTTTGGCGGCCGTCACGCTCATAGGACGCGGCTTGCGAAAAGAGGAAATCAGGATCAAGGGGAACGCCTCGTGAATGGACGCCGATATGAACGGCGAGAAACCGTGTCAATGCCGTTTCAAACCTTCTGATGGCGTCGTCCGCCCGTCCGGCTATTCCTCTTGTTCGACAAAATGGGAGGAGCCGCCTTGGCTCAGCGATCCGCGCCCTGTTCCCGGGCAAACGAACACGATCAACGACGTCGCGCGGATTGCGGAAGTCTCCAAGAAGACCGTCTCGCGCGTCATCAACCAGTCGCCGTTCGTGCGTGAGGACACGCGCGAACGCGTCAACGCCGTCATCAAGGAACTGGGTTTTATCCCGATCCGCAGGCGCGAGGACTGGCTTTCCGCCGGTCCTTCCTGGTCGGCATGATCTCGACAACCCCACCCCGACCTATGTCGTGAACATGCAGCAGGGGTTCTGGATGCACTGAAGGTTCGGGCCTCGACTGGTCGTGCACCCGTGCCAGCGCACCTCGCCGACCCTGTTGGAGGACATCCGGGGGCCGTCGAGCGCCAGCGCCTGTTCGGCGTCATCATGCCGCCGTCCTGTCCCAGACGAAAACGTCATCGCCCTGCCAGGAACTGGACACCCCTACGTCCGCATCGCTTCGGTGGCGCTGGACGAACCCAGCCGGTCGTCACCAATGACTGGATCGGGGCCGCAGAGGCCGCCCTATCCCTGGCTGATCTGGGCCACCGCAGGATCGCCCCGGTGCGCGGCCTGGACCTGTTCCCGGGCATCCCAGACACGCGGCAGGGGGTTCCAGCGACGCCTGGCCGAACGGGATCCCCTGCCCCCCGGGAAAACGACATATACGGCGCCATACTTCCGATCAGGCATCGGGGGGGTCACCAACTGCTGTCCCTGCCCGAACCGCCGACCGCCATCTTCACCTGAACGACGACATGGCCATCGGCGTGATGCAGGCGGCGCGTGATCGCGGCTGGAGCTGCCGCGAGACCTGTCCATCGTCGGTTTTGACGACCTGCCCATGGCGGCGCGGGTCTGGCCCAACCTGACCTCAGTGCGCCTGCCGATCCGCGACATGGGCCGGATGGCGGCCGAGAAGCTGCTGGCCCCGATGCGCGGCATTGATCCGGCCCAGTGAACAGCCGACGACCCGTCCCCCCCTGATCGTGCGCAGTCCGCCCTGCCCGCAGCCTGATCATCGACTTCGGCCAAAGTCTCGACGGCGCTTGTCCCGACTCTGACACCGGTTACCTAGTCGCTCATCAGGTGGTCGAAAACGGTCGCCTCAAGACAAGACGCACAGCGCCAGCCGAAAACGGCTGTACGACAAGGTTTATCAGGCCACCCATCCGGACATGATGGACGGCGCCTCCAACCAGCAGCTGCGCGACCGCTATCTGGTCGACGGCCTGTTCCGTTCCGGCGCGGTCAGCCTGAACTACACGCACAATGAGCGCATGGTCATCGGCGGCGCAGCGCCCGTCGACGGCCCCCTGGCCCCTGCCAGCCATTCCGAGCCGCCGTCCCTGGCGGGAAAAGCCCTTCCTCCCGCCCGCGAACTGGGCGTCGTCAGCATCGGCGGCGCGGCGCGGTCACCGTGGACGGCCAAACCATCGACCTAGACTTCCAGGACGCTCTTGTGCCGATGGGCTCGACCGAGTCAGCTTCACGTCCCAAAAACCCGGCTGAACCGGCCCGTTTTCTGATCTCGACCCCGGACGCCCGCTGAACTGACCAAGATCTCGATCAGCGAAGCCGTGCCGCTGGAGATGGGTTCGCTGGAGACCTCCAAAAGGGGCACCATCTATCAATACATCGTCGGCCAAGGTGAAGTCCTGCCAACTGCTGCTGGGCGTGACGGGGCTGAAGCCCGGCTCGGTCTGGAACACCATGCCGCCCCACCTGCGACCGCCGCTCCGAGGTCTATCTGTATTTCGGACTGGGTGAGAAGCCGCGTCTTCCCTTCTGGGCGAGCCGGACAAAGCGCGCCACATCGTCTGGGACGGCGAAGGCCTCATCAGCCCCCGTGGTCGATCCACATGGGCTCAGGCACGTCCAGCTACACCTTCATCTGGGGCATGGGCGGCGAGAACCTCGACCTACGACGCGGCAAGCTCGACATCTGCCAGCTCAAGTAACTGAAGAACGGGAGAAAACATCCCGGCAATCCGTTTGACCTGACCCGGGAGGTCCCACTGGTCACTGGCGGCAATGTGGGCCTGGGCGGGGGATCGCCCTGGCTCTGCCGAGGCCCAAGCGCCGACATCGTCTCGGGCGCCCTGTCGGGTTCCGACGACACGGTCGCCCAGGTTCAGGCCATGGGTCGCCGCGCCGCGCCATCAGCGCCGACCTGACCTCGATCGGGGCCGGTCGAGCGCGTGGTTCAGGAGCCCTGGCCGCCATGGGCCGGATCGACATCCTGGTAACAACGCCGGTCTGATCCGCCGCCCCGGGCCCCGGTCGACTTCTCCGAAGCCGACGGGATCTGGTGATGAACATCAACCTGAAGACGGTCTTCTTCGAGGCCAGGCGGTCCCCCGCCATTTCATCAAACAGGGCGACGGCGGCAAGGTCATCAACATCGCCTCCATGCTGTCCTTCCAGGGCGGCATCCGCGTGCCGTCTATCGGCGTCCAAGTCGGGCGTCGCCGGCCCCAACTGATGGCCAACGAATGGGCGCCCCACGGCATCACCGCCAAGCCCCTCGCCCCGGCTTTTCGCCACGGCCAACCCAGGCTTTGCGCGAAAACCGTGCGTTCGGGCCCAGATCCTGGGCCGCATCCCGCCGGTCGCTGGGTCAGCCCCGGATCTGGGCGGCGCTGCCGTCTTCCCCGGCCAGCCGGGCGTCCGACTATGTCCCGGGCGCCATCCGCCGGGCGACGGCGGCTGGCGGCGCGTTGATACCAGACTAGCGTTCCGACATGACCAACACCGCCTCGGGTTCCTCGGCTGCTGACCACGGCGCCATTCTCTGCTTCAGGGGAGATGCTGCTGCGGTTCTCACCGAACCAGAACGAACTGCTGCGCAGTCCCCTGCCCTAGTGCGTCCGGGCGGGGCCGGGCGAATGTCGCCGGTCCCCGGCTCGGCTTCGGCGCGCCGACCCCCATGGCGACGGTCCTGCCCGACAATGCTCTGGGCCACGCCGCCCGCGACGGGTGCGAAAGCACGGCGTCGACACCAGCCCCATCGTCTTCACGCCTGGACGGCTGGGCCTGTATTTTCTGACGCCCGGCGCCGTGCGCCCCCGTCAGAAGTTCTCTATGACCGCGCAGGGTCAGCCTTGTCGAGCATGTGAACACCGCCTTCGACTGGGACTGGCTGCTGGACGGCGTTGAATGGCTGCACGCCTCGGGCGTCACGCCCGCGACCGGCCAACGGCTCAGCCGCCGCCGTCGCCATCATCGGGCGCCGCTGTCCGTAAGGGCGTCAGGTCAGCTATGACGGCTTCGCGGCAAGCTGGGGGAGCAGTGGGACGGCGACCCCCGCGACCCTGGGCCGGATGCGCGGCGCTACTGTCGCCTTCGCCGACGACCGGACTTCGCCCTGGTGCTGAAGACGAGTTGGGCAGCCCGACCCGGCCGAGCGCCGCCTCAGCCGCCGCCGCCGCCTTGACGCCTTCCCCGCCTTGAGCGCATCGCCTGCACCCTGCGGGTTCAGGACAGCGTCGCAGACAAGCCTATCCGCCGTCATGCTGACGCGCGGAACCGACCGTGATCGAAACCCAGACCGACCCATCCACCTGACCGCGTCATCGACCGCGTCGGCGGGGGCACGCCTTCGCCTCGGGGGTTCTGTTCGGCCTATGGGGCGGCTGGCTTGATCATCAGGCGCGGATTCGGGTTGGGCCCCCGCCGGCCTAAGCCTCGGTCCCGGCGACCAACCTGTTCTCCGCCGCCGATGTTCAGGCCGCGATGGGGCACGGCAGGTTCGCATTCGGCGTTAATTGACGCCTGCGCCCAAGCCGTTTCCGCGCCCGTCTCCTTGGGGTGGGTGTGACCGGTTCTCATAATCCTCTCTGCATCGCGTGGAAACCCGCACTAGGAAACCGGTGTCAAAGATGCTTGAGTGCAGCCGTAAACGGTCGCCAGTACCGTCTGGGGACGTCACCCAGGTCGTATGTCCGCCATTTCCGAACCGCCGCGCCTTGCTGGCGAGGCCCTGCGAAACCGTCGTCGCCTCCACCAGCCCGCCCCTCCTTCGCCCGGGTCGCTTGGCGAAACCGGCGACCGTTCTCGCCACCGCCAGAAGGGCCGCGCGCTTTATGGTCGAGGGAAACAGCTGTCGACGGGGGTTATGTCTGGAACACCCTGCCGGACTTCTCGCGCCGCTGGGGCGAAATCGAGGCCTCGCCTAGCATCATCTGGTCAGCCCCCGGCACTGCGACCGTGGGCCACCTCTATCTAGACGCCTATCACGCAACCAGAGACGAATATTGAATGATGCGCCAAGACGGCGGCAGACGCCCTTGTCCGCGGCCAGCATCCTGCTGGCGGTTGGAATATGTCATCGACACCAAGGGCGAAGAGTCGCTGAAGCAGGGGTACGAAACCATCGCCGCCAACGCCTGGCGTCTGGAGGAATATCACCACTATTACGGCAACGCCGTTCGATGACGCCGGCACATCTGAGGCCTCGCACTGCTGCTGCGGGTCTATCTAGAAAAAAAGACCGGAAATATCTGGCGCCGCTGAAAAAGGCGATCAGCTTCGTTGGAAGCCAGTACGCCAGCAGGCTGGCCCCAGCGTTATCCGTTTGTCGAGAACGGCGGCCTGCACGGGCATGAGGATATACACCCTCATCACCTTCAACGACGATGTAGCGGGCGGAACCTCGAAATTTCCATCTCGCATATCACGGCCTGGCGACCAATGGCCGGGGCGATGCACGTATGCTGGACGCCATCCATCGCGGGATGGACATCTTTGTGAAAACCAGCAACCGATGCCGCAACCGGGCCCGGGGCCTGCAGCATTTTCCGACACCCTAAAGCCCGCTGGCCCCACCATTGAACCAGGCCTTCGCCCGCACACCCCCGGAACTAACATTCCCGTCGATGATGGCTTCTATCGCCTGACCGGCGACCGCAAGTATCTGGCCCGTTTGCCTGAGGCGCTGGATTAGCTAGACCGGGTGAAACGCCGCAAAACCTGATCGCGCCTGGCCGGACGCATCCACCTTTATCCTGGAGGGTCCAACACGCCCGTATATATCCACCGTCGCGGATCGAATAGCCAATGGTCGGGATTACGCTGACGAAAATCCAACCAATCTGATTGTCACTACGGCTCATTCCGCAACGTAAAACACTCCCGCCCTGCGTCGCGAGTGAGGCTTGCCCCCACGCCCGGGGAAGAGGCGACCCGAAACTCGCCGCTGAAGGCCCGCCCCGGCTCACTGCAACTACCG
Organism: Arion vulgaris; assembly: GCA_020796225.1. Classification (NCBI taxonomy): domain Eukaryota; kingdom Metazoa; phylum Mollusca; class Gastropoda; order Stylommatophora; family Arionidae; genus Arion; species Arion vulgaris. The sequence continues at coordinate 17,019 of JADZMA010000195.1, forward strand.
AAGTATTTCACGCTGCAGGATGTGGATGTCTGGGACATGTCGACCCGGGCCCCGCCGCACAGATCGCCCCTCGGATGGGCGAGCAGGCGAACTGATCGCCTCACTGAACGAGCGTGGCTATTGCGCCCCTCCCCACAACCCCCAACCCTATATCCCCACGCCAACGTCCGTCACTGGCGGCGAGTATCAAAACAACGCGTCGGCGATCTGCGGGACACCTCCCCCTACACCACCGACTATCCTGGGGAAAGGCGTCTCTACCGCTGCCTTTATCAAGAACAGGGCGCCCGACGTGGGAGAGGGCTGGAAGGCTGATCAATCAATGCGGGCGACCCTGGTCGCCCGCCTCCTCCGACTAGGCCCGCGCCGCCGTCGCTCACGCCCAGTGCGGTCAGCGACGCTAAAGCGATATGTTCGGCGTTCAGACCGGCCTTAGCGTACATGGCCAAGCAGATCCTGATCCTGGAAGATGTCGGGCGAGATTCAGCGTGCGCACCTTCAGGCCGCGATCCCCGCGCGCCCTTCTCGGCCAAGCTGCAGCACGAAGGCGCCGAAGCCGCCCATGGCGCCCTCTTCCACCGTGATCAGGCACTCGTGCTCGCGCGCCAGACGCGGATCAGATCGGCGTCCAGCGGCCAGCTGAGCGGGCGTCGGCGACGGTGGCACGCACGCCCGCCGCCAGGATGTCCGCAGCCTTCGGGGATTCCCGCAACGTGCCAGCGACGGATGGCGACCGAGGTTCCCTCGCGCACGATCCGGCCCTTGCCGATCTCCAGCGGGGCGGCAGTTCGGGAATCTCCACGCCCACGCCGTCGCCGCGCGATGGGAAGGCGCTGGGCGGTCATCGATGGCCGGGACGTCAAATCATCGCCGCCAGTTCGGCCTCGTCCCGCCCATCAGCACCATGCCGGGCAAGGCGCCCTGAAGCCGATGTCGGCGATCCGCATGGGTCGACCATCGCGCCGACCAGACCGGCCCGGTCCTGGCGAACCGCACCGGCAGGGACTGGATGGCCACGTCGTGGACGACCTGGTCGTAACCGCGCTGCAGAAGGTCGAATAGATGGCGCAGACCGGCCATCCCGTCCGCCGCCAGACCTGCCGAAGGTCGCGTTGTTCGGCGATGCCGACGTCCAGTCCGCTCGGGGAAGGCCTGACCGAACAGGCCCAGCCGGTGCCGCTGGCATGGCGCCGTGATCGCCACCACCGACGGGTCGATCCGGGCGTGTTTGATGAGTTCCGTGCCGAACACCTTGGGTAGCTGGGCGTGTTCGAGATCGGCTTGGCCTGTTTGCCCGACACCACGTCGAACTTGACACCGCATGCAGCTTGTCGGCGCTGGATTCGGCGGGCGCATGCCTGCCTTCTGGTCACGACGAACCAGCACGGCCGGTCTCGATGGCCGCCGCCTTCTTCAGGATCGGACCAGATTATCCATGTCGTGCCCGTCGATCGGGCCGACGTAATAAACCCAGCTCCTCGAAGAAGGTGCCGCCGGTCACCATGCCGCGCGCATATTCCTCCTTCGCCGCCTTGCGAAGGCGCGGCAGGTGCTGCGCCACCGGTTGCCCAGCCGCCGCACGTTTGATAGGCGCCGCCCGACCCAGACCGGCCAGATAGGGGGCTCATCCCGCCGACGGGGCGCGATCGACATGTCGTTGTCGTTCAGAATGACCATCAGCTGGCCGCTGGTGGCCTCGGCCGCGTTGTTCATCGCCTCATAAGCCATGCCCGCCGACATCGAGCCGTCGCCGATCACGGCCACAACGTTCTTTTCGCCCTTCGGTCGCGCGGCGGCGAAGCCCAGGGCGGGGCTGATCGAGGTCGAGGCGTGGCCGCGCCGGGATCGTATTCCTCGCTGCGCTTGGTGAAGCCGGACAGGCCCCGCCCTGGCGCAGGTGCGGATGCGGTCGCGCCGTCGGTCAGGATCTTGTGTGGATAGCACTGATGGCCGACATCCCAGATCAGAATGTCCTGGGCGTCTCGAACACTGGTGCAGCGCCGTGGTCAGCTCGACCACGCCCAGACCCGCGCCAGGTGCCCGCCCGTCACCGACACAGCGTCGATCGTCTCGATCCGCACCTCGTTCGCCAGCTGCTTAGCTGGGCGATGTCGAAGCTCCGCATGTCAGCGGGATCTTGACGGTGTCGAGCAGGGGGTGTCAGGCATCAGCGGAACCTTGAAGGTCTTCTTGTCGTAACCCCGCGTCCACGGGTCAGGTTTCCTATCAGGACCGACGCTTTAATAAAAGTCCACGCTCGCCTTGAGGGTTTCGGCGTCCTGCCGAATGGCTCCAAGTGCGACCGCCTGATCGGCCAGATGCGCGCCCCGTTGTCGCGCCGCCTCGACGCCCAGCAGGGTGACGAAGTTGGTCTTGCCAGGGCTGCGTCCTTGCCGCCCGCCCCCTTTGCCCTTTTCCCTCGGCCGAACCTTCAACGTCCAGCAGGTCGTCGACGATCTGATAGGCCAGCCCACATCGTGCGAGAAGCTGATCAGGGCGTGCTGCGGGCCGAGGCGTCGGCGATGATCAGGGGAAACTCGAACGCATAGGCGAACAGGGCGCCGGTCTTCCAGGCGCTGCATCCGCGCCACCCCGCCCAGGTCGTCGCGCACGCCCAGCAGATCGATCATCTGACCGCCCGCCATGCCCCGCGCCCGAGGCCAGCGACAGCGCGCCCCCAGTTCACAGCGGATGGCGCATCCCCGTGCGTGTCTTCGTGCAGGATGATGTCGAAACCGCCGTCTGCAGCGCATCCCCGCCAGCACCGCCGTCGCCTCGTCAAAGGGGCGGTGGAGGTCGGCCTGCCCCGGCGGATATCGTCATCGTCCATGCACGGCAGGGTCGTGGACCAGACTATAGGCATGGACGCATTCCAGGGCGCAGGCGGCGCGCGCCGAGCGTTCGTCGATGTCGAACAGGCGCGCGGCCTCCCCAAAGCAAAGAACGGACGCAGCCGCTTGCCGGGCCCCAGCGCCGCAACGCATGGCCTCGGTCCAGACGCGATTCCGGCCCTCGGCGCGCGGCAGCTTCGTCCAGCGCCACGGTCACCAGATCGGCGACTTCTGCGGCCGGTCGATCCAGCCTGCTCGGCGAGTTTGCAGCGATCCCCATAGGTCAAAACAGCCGCCCGCCCAGAGGAAGTTCACGATCCACCCCGACCAGCACGACCTCGCCGTCCGCATCAGGAAAGCCAGGTCAGGACTTCGTTTCACCGGCCCGATCTGGCGCGGCGGAAAGTTGACGACAGCGGCGACCTTGCGGCCTTCCAGCTGCTCGATGGTGTAGTGATGGGTGATCTGGGCCCAGGGATTTCCGATCCGATCTCGGGGCCGAAATCGATCTGCGCGAACGCCGGCTTGCGCGCCTCGGGGAAGGTTCAGCTTTCACGATCGGGCCCCACGCGGATGTCGACCTTCAGAAAGTCGTCAAAGCCGATGATTTCGGCGACGCCGCTCATTCGAACGACGCCGGCTCGACGCCCTGGCCTGGCTGTCGGGGCCGACCACGATCTTTCGACACGCAGTTGCGCCGCCTTCAGGCGCGCCTCGCAGTGCGCCTTCAGCTTTGCGCCTTCCTCATAGAGGGCGATCGACTCTTCCAGCGGCGCCTGGCCCGATTCCAGGCGCGAGACGATGGTTTCCAGACGCTGCAGGGCGTCTTCGAAGCTGAGATCGGCGGGGATGGCGGCGGCGGGGTCGGTCATGGCGCGGACCCCAAAGGGGGGCGTCGGCCGCATCAATCTCCCGATGCGCTATCGCTTTTCGTATCGACGCTGCGACCAGTATTTGAAGCCCTGGTTCTGAACCAGCTTCCAGCCGTCCCCTTCAACCGCGCCGACCATTTGGGTTTAAATAGCCGTGGGGGAAAACCAGCACGTCTTCGCCGCTTTCGGCGCGTGCGATCAGCTTCTGCGCCGCCTGTTCGGCCCCCCGCCTCGGCCTCGACGCGGGTTTCCTGGCCGCCGTGATTGTTTAAGGGGTGCCACCAGAAACGCGACACCACGCCCCACCAGCGCGGCGACAGCGAAACCCGTCCGGGAACGGCGGCGGCGGGGGGCGCCTCGATGAACATGACGTCCGTCACCACCTGCGCCCTGCGGCGACCGCGGCGGCGGTCTCCTGCGCACGCAGACAGGTCAAAGGCGTAGATGCCCCTGCCCCTGCGCCGTCGTCGCAGGGCGTCAGGCGGGGTCTGCCCGGGCCCCAAGCAGCCCGCCGATCTCGACCGGGCCCACCAGTCGCCATACTCGCGCGCCGTGATCATGCATTTGCGCGACAGGGCCGGTTCGCCATGGCGGGTCAGGATGATGGCGCCCGGCCGCACGGCGGCCTGCACGCCGACGACGCGGTCGACTTTGGGTGCGACACGGACGGTTCGGTCAGATCGAGGACAGGGCGGGCAGACGCGAGGCGGACGAACCTTTATTTTCAAGGCTTTAGGCGTCCTCATCCTCCCCAGCGTGGCAATATGCGCGGCCGCAACGACCTTATCCGCTAAGGTGGTACCGCCCCCGCGCCCCGACCCCTCGCCTTAACACCGGCATTGCACAGCCGTGTGAACAGATCAGCCCTTGCCGTCGGGGGCTCGCCCTTCGAGCCTCAGATGCGCCTCGCCCCAGGTTTTCAGGGCGGCGATGACGGGCGCCGCTGCATCCCAGCATGGGTCAGACGGTACTCCACCAGCGGCACCTCGGCATAGACGGTGCCAGCACCAGCCCGCCGCCTCCAGCTCCGCAACTGTTTGGTCAGCATCCGCTGGGTGATGCCCGGCGTGAACCGTTTCAGCGCATTGAACCGCAAGGTGCCGTCCAGCAGGTGAAGAGAATGATCCCCTTCCACTTGCCGCCGATCAGATCCAGCGCGGGGTCACGACCACTCCTCCTGCGTCACGGTACGCAGGAATACTTGCTTAGGGCGTTCACAGTATACTTTGGATACTACATACCAAAAATGAGCGTTCTTGCAGTGATGATACCAGGCCGATCTGTGCGCGACGAGACAGCCACGGAGATCGCCCAGAAAGCCATCGGCACGACGCAGCCACGCCCATCCAATTCCTCCGCCTTGATCGCCTTTGACGCCCCGAACCGCCCCTGCGGCCCCGCGACCTGTTGGTTCAGGTAAAGGCCGTCGGCCTGAACCCGCAGACCCCAAAGGTGCGCGCCAGCCGCCAACCGGGATGGCAAGCCCAGCATCCTCGGCTATGACGCTGCGGGCGAGTCGTCGGCGTCGGTTCCGAGGTCAGCCTGTTCGGTCGGCGACGAGGTTTCTACGCCGGTCAGATCGCCCCCCCGGCTCCAACGCCGAGCGTCAGGCGGTGGATGAACGGATCGTCGGCCTCAAACCCTCCCTGACCTTTGCAGAGGCCGCCGCCCTGCCCTGACGGCGATCACGGCGGGGGGATTGCTGTTCGACCGCATGAAGGCCGGACGCGACGAGGATGAAACCCTGCTGGTCGTCGGCGGCGCAGGCGGCGTCGGCTCGGCCCTGATCCGATCGCGCGCGCCACAATCTGCGCGTCGTCGCCACCGCCTCTCGCCCCGAAAACCGACAATGGAGCCTCGATCTGGGCGCTCACGCCGTCATCGACCACTCTGGCCCTATCGACGAAGCCCTGGCCGCCGCCGGCAAAAGCGCCTAAACATCGCCTCCTTGCCCAGACGCCAAGCATTTTCGGCTCTGGCCCGCGCGATTGCAGTTCAGGGCGTCATCAGGGGCCATTGATGACGCAACCAGCGTTGCCGTCACCGGTTGCAATACAAGGCGGCCGGCTTTGTCTGGGAGGTCTGTTCGTCCGCCCCGGGGCCCAGACCCCGATATGATCGCCCAGCACAATCTTCTGACCGAAGTGTCCCCCTGGTCGATGCGGGGGCCATCCGCACCACCCTGACCAGGAACCTCGGCCCCCTTACACCTCAGTCGCTGCAGGAAGGTCATCGCCTGATGGAAAGCGGCGCAACCATCGGCAAGGTCGCCTTGGACGGCATCTGACGCTGGGGCGGGTCATGACCGAGCCTGTGATCCGCCCGCCTGCCTCGATGACGCCGCCGCCCTTGGGGCGCTGGGCCGCCAGACCTTCATCGACACCTTCGTCACCGGCTTCGGCATCCCCTACCCCGAGGCGGATCTGGAGGCGTTTCTGGACGCCAACTTCGATCTGGCGCCGATGCAGAAGAAACTGGTCGAGCCGGGCTGCGCCTGGTGGGTGGCGGATCGGATGGCGAACTGCTGGCCTTCGCCAACACCGGCCCAAACGGCCTGCCTCATCCCGACGCGCAACCCACTCATGGAACTGCGCCGCCTTTGCTCGCCAAGACCGCCCAGGGCTGGGTCTGGCACTAAGCTGCTGACGCTGGCGCTGGAATGGATGCAGGCCAACACCGACGGCCCGCTGTGGATCGGCGTCTGGAGCGGCAACCTGAAGGCCCGGAAGCTCTGCAGCGCCTACGGCTTCGAGAAGGCCGGGAATACCGCTACCCGTCGGCGACTGGTTCGATGACGAGGTGATCTTGCGACGCGGATAGACGTTCGACGAACCGTGTTTCTCTTCAAAAACAGGAGGAGTTCAGGGTGTTCCACCGCGTCGCTGCAATCGCTCTTACGCTGGCCGCCTGTTCTGTAACGGCCATTCTCAGGACGTAACGCCCGCCGAGAAACCGCCCACGGTTGAAGAAATCGCTGCGGCCCGGCCCTACGCCGACCAGTTGATTGCGACGGCCCACGCGGCGCTTCACTTCGAGAACATCACCACCGACGCAAGCCCAACGGTCCGCCACAAGGCCAGCGGCATGACGTGCGCCTTCTCGAACCCCGAGTATGACAAGATCACCATCTATCCCGCTCAGGGCTTGATAAGAGAAGGCGATGATGTGGGTTGTAACACCCGCCTGCGGAAGTCGACTTCAGCAACTACGCCACAGCTACGCGCATCAGTTCAGCGAAGAGGCTATAATTCAGGACGCCATGCGCGCGATCGTGCAGCGATGGCCGGGCGCAAAACCCCATACCGAGGGGCTGATGACGGCCTCCGTCAACGAGGCGACGCCTCAAAGATCGCTGCCTATGACATCGAGGGTTGGCGACCGTCCCATGCTCACGCTCGTTCTGGTGACGCACCAGGGCGAATGGAGCTTCGGGGACGTGTGACGGCCCCTCGAGGATACGCCGACAAACCTGTTGGGCGCGCTCATGTTCTCGCGCAGCCTGCCTGCGGAGAAAACCACTCCCTAAAGCTGCACTTTGCGGCATTAAGAGCCCATGCTCCTGCCCTTCTTCTCCGCCCTGCGTGACGCCAAGGTTCCGGTGTCGATGAAGGAATGGCTCCATCTGATGGAGGCCATGGACCGCGATGTCGCCGGGCGCGAGGTCGAGGCGTTTTACCACCTGTCGCGCGCCGTTCTGGTCAGGATGAGAAACACTCGACCGCTTCGATCAGGTGTTCGGCACGGTGTTCAAGGGCGTCGAGACAGTCGGCGCGGGCGAGGATCTGACCACCGACATTCCCGAGGACTGGCTGCGGCTCCTGAACGAAAAATACCTGACCGACGAAGAGAAGGCCAGATCGAGGCCATGGGCGGCTTCGAAAAGCTGATGGAGACCCTCAGGAGCGGCTGGAAGAGCAGAAGGAACGCCATTCAGGCGGCTCAAATGGATCGGCAGGGCGGCACCAGCCTTCGGCCACGGCGCTATAACCCCGAGGCGTGCGCATCGGCGGACCGGAAAACATGGTCGGGCGGTCAAGGTCTGGGAGAAGCGCGAGTTCAGAACCTGGACGACACGGTCGAACTGGGCACCCGCAACATCAAGGTGGCCCTGCGCCGCCTGCGCCGTTTCGCCCGGCGGGGCGGCGGACGAACTGGATATCGACGGCACCATCGACGGCACGGCGCGCCAGGGCTGGCTCGACATCCAGATGCGGCCCGAGCGGCGCAATACGATCAAGGTGCTGCTGTTCCTGGACATCGGCGGCTCGATGGACGGCCACATCAAGATGGTCGAGGAGTTGTTCTCGGCGGCCAAGACCGAGTTCAAGAACCTGGAGTTCTTCTACTTCCACAACTGCCTGTACGAAGGCGTGGGAAGGACAACCGCCATCGCCACACGAGCGCATCCCGACGTGGAGTGTTGAACAATACCCGGCGACTGGCGCGCCATCTTCGTCGGCGACGCCACCATGTCCCCTTATGAAGTCACCATGCCGGCGGTTCGGTCGAGCACTGGAACGAGAGGCCGGCGCCGTCTGGATGAAGCGCCCGCCAGCAGTGGGACAAATCCGTCTGGCTGAACCCCGTCGCCGAACGCTACTGGAACTCACTGCGTCAGTGGGCCTGCTGAACGAGATCATGGATCACCGCATGTATCCGCTGACGCTGGAAGGCTCGCAAGGCCATGCGCGCTCTGACAAGGTGACGCCCGGAGCCGGGGGCTTGCTGTCACCAGAGGGATTGCCCGATGATCGCCGCCGCTGTCGCCACTGTGTTTCTGATGCAGCAACCCGCCCGACCATCGTGTGGAAACGCCAGCACCGGAAGTCCCGCAGAGGCGCCTGCACCGCGCCGCACAATGTGCCGACTGGGGCGTCGCTGATCCTTTGGATTCGAGCGCGCCCGCTCTCTCGTCATTCGCGGCGACAAGCCACTTGATGTTTGTCAGGCTGAAGTGCGGACCAACTGGCTCTGGCTCTCGGCGAAACTGCCCGACGCCCTGCGTCCCGTCGGCATGGCGGATAACTGCCAGATGCGCAGGAATGAGGCGGACGGCTCGGCCTACGCCGTTCTGTGCGCCCCCGCCCCGCTCATCCATCACCTCTTCCGTGCCGCAGGAAATGGACGCCGCGGGCCCCCCGGGACGCAAGGGGGGGCCCCCCTCGAAGTCGCCCCGTCAGCGGCGCAGAAAAAAAAGGCGCCCGATCAAACTGGGGGAAACGACTGATGGGGAGACAAACGCCGCCCCCCTTTCGCGGACGGCGTTTCAGCCGGGAATGGCGCCTTTTGCCGCGAAGCGCGTTTTGCCCGCCACGGCGTTCGACCTTCCCGACGACCTGATCGGCCTTCCTTCGGCTTCGAGGGATCGCCGTGACTTGCGGCCGCCCCCTTGATCTTCCCGCCGATGTTCTTTGGCGGCCCCCTTAAGATGGGATCAGCCATCGAAATTCTCCGGCGGTCGGAATGACGCCGCGTTCGAGAAGAAACAAATCAGGGGGGGCCGTTCCGTAAGGCCGTTTTGCGCGGCGCAGCCACACCGCCACCCCCCGGGGGATGGAATCGTGTCCGCCGCGACAGGGCGGGTCGGGCCCGCCGACCAGGGGGACCCTTTTTCCCCCGGGCGCCCGGGGCCACCGTCACCCACGGTCCAAAAGCCGCCGACGCTCGATCGGTTCGTTGGCAGCGGCGGAAATTGGCGCTTTTGGGATGCGGTTCTGGGGGAGTCAGCCCGGTTTCCCGGGGAACTCCCCGCACCGGCCTGGGCCCCGCCTCCCCATCCACCCCGCCGCCCGGCGGGAAAAAAGGCGCCGTCAGGGCCCCCACCGCACGCGGGGGATCAGGCCGCGTCGGCCGGCCGAACGCCGTGGCCGGACGGTACTCGAACAGGATTACGAACGCCGAACTGCAAAGAACTGGGCCTTAGAGGTCAACACCAACTGGGCCGAACGCCCTTGTGGGGCCATCATATTCGCGCCCCAACGCAGGCCAGACGCCATGGCGGAAATGATCTTGCGCCCACCCCCCGTGCCCTTCGGCTTGCCCAGTCCCAGACCCGGCCCGCGTTCCCCGCCCGTTGAATGGCCCGCCCGTCATCGGGGGTTTCATCTGATGCGGATCTCACCGCCGACCCGGCGCAAGGGCGTTTTTGACGGCGTTGGTCACACCCCGTCACGATCACCCCGCGACACCCCCTGATCGGTCAAACCGACAGCGGCGAGCCCCGGGATCAGGCGGGGCGAACCGTCGTCCGGCCCGATGGATTCGAACGTCCATCAGCCCCGCAATTTCGTCCTGGCCACGCGCGACATGTCGCCGGACGTGAGGGGCCCCCGGAATCGAGGCCTCGATCCGCGCCGGGGACCCCCGCAGCGGCCCCTGGCGCCCGGTCGAACGGACGCATCTGCAGCGAAGAAGCGGGACCCCAGCGCGCGATTTCCGACGCGGTGGTTCCCCCCCGCGAGGCCTGGCCCCGGTCGCGCCCGTCGGATTTCCCCGCGCCCGTCGTTGTCGCGCTCGCGACGGCGCGCCCGCATCCTCCAGCGCCGAGCGCAGCGGGGGGTGAAGTCCTGACACATCCTTGATCCATAGTCCCCCCCCGCCCGCGGCCCCCGCCAGAGGGCCTTCCTGCGCGCCCGTCAGGAAACCGGCGGCGGGGGTTCAGCGCCATGATTCCGGGAGCACGTCCATGCCGTCCGGGTGGGCATAGTGGGCCCGCGCGCAGACGTCGTATTCGAACTGCTTGAGAGGCTCAGACCTTTGTCTCCCTGGGCGCAGGATCATATCCCTTTTTTCGGCTAGTTCCTTTCGACCAGCCGACAGGCCCCGGTCGTCGTCGATGTAGAGCAGGCGGATGGCGCGGTGTTTTCGCTCACTGATTCCGGGGGCCGGGTCACCACAGGGAAAGGGCCCCGCTGGCGGATCGCGCCGCGAAGGACCAAAACCACCGGTTTGATTGACGTTCAGCCCGATCGGCCCCAATTTAACCTTGTCGTCTGTGGTGGTCGAAACCACGGGGGCGGGCAGAGTTCAGCCTTCACCTTTCCAGAATTCGGTGCCGACATCCAATTAGGGGCAAAGGGTGAGAAAGGCCCCCTTTCAGCACCTTCACTAAAGAAGATTTCGGGCCCCACAAACTTGATTTGTTGTTATATTAAAATATTTTTTTGATCCGGAATTATCTTCGCCATGCGTTTTTTCAGGGTGCCAAGGCGGGTCCAGGTTCTGCAGACAATCGTTTGGGTACAGGAAAGTCACCTTGCCGATGGACTCAATCAATCGGCCCCCGATACGGCGAAACTTACGGACAAAGGCCAGCCCTAGTCCCTCTCCGGTGCGATCTTGTTTCCCTGAGCGTCTGAACAGCCGAATAGCCCATGGTCGCGAGCCCCAGACCATTGTGGCGATGCGATAGACGAAAAAATTTCCCCCGGCGCCCGCCAGAGCCACGATCTCCCCGGGGCGCTGGGCCAGATTTTCGGCGAAATCAAACGACAATCTTTTCCATCGGGGGTCGGTCTTTTTCGATGGTTTGGGATTTCTGGACGTGATCTTTGGGGCCAGAGGCTTCGGTCTGGTGGGTGACGCTGTTGGCGATCCCCGCGCCATGGCGCGGGGCCGCGTCTCGGTGCGGGCGCCGCCCCCACGCGACAGTTTGAGGATGGGGGATCAGCCGGGCCATCTTCTCGTGGAGGCGCGGGTGGCCGATGGCCCCGGGGATGTCCCCGGACGGCACGACGACCTCCTTTGACCTCGCGCCCTTTCAGCCTCGGCGATGGCCTTCTCGACGATCTTGCCCGCCGTCCCGCGGAGGTGTAACCCGACGTGACCAGCGGCGCGCGCGGTCGTCGAGATAAGGCGAAGCCTGATTTCCCCTTTGGGGCGATCAGGTCGCCGGTCCGCCAGAACCGTCGCCCCAGCCCCCGTTCAGAGCCCCTGCTCGCGCGCCGCCTGATTTGCCACGATCGCCGGACCATCCAGGCCCACAGGATCGCCGGGTCACCACCAATCGCCGCCAGCGCATCCTGTGACCGCCATCCCAGCCCCTGGGACGACCGCGCGCTGGCGATGGGGTTGACTTCCCCGCGTTGCCCCCACAGTTGCGCGCATGTACCATGAAGCGTTGTTCCCCCCGAGCGGCCCGACTGATGGCCTCGCCGTTTCCCCCCTCGCGCGCCAGGGGCGCGTCGACCCATCTCGGCGAACTTGCTGTCCGCCAGGCTGTATCCGTTTCAAAGGGTGTCGAGCTCGGATCTGGCCGCCGTCCCCCCAGGAAGCCCAGCGACCCATGTGGGCCGGGCCTTTTGAACGGCTGGGGAATTCGTCGCCCCCGTCAGCAAAAACCCGCGCGCCGTTTCGGCGCCCAGCATCGCGATCATCCCCGGGCCCGGACGCCCCCCGCATCGCGGGGCGTGCTCAATCGGGGTTCCCCTTCCCCGTTCGCTGAATCACGAAGGCCGACGTTTACCCAGCAGCAGCGCAAAAGCCGCACCAGCAAGGCCAACGACGCACCAGCGACCGGGGCCAGAAAATGCTGAATCGCGAAAAACCGCTTGGTCTCGTTGCGAGCGGCATTTGCGTTGCTTTGCGAAGGTCAAAAAAAGGGTTTTTACGGCGGCCCCACCCGTCAAAAGCATGGGTTAAGGTTTGTTGATGGCCCCAATATGGCCGCGCGTCGCCTGTTCAGACCGCCCCCGGGTCCCCGCCGGGAGGATCTGCCCGGGTCATCACCACGGTCTGGCCGCGGGAAACGTTCGATGAGGAACGGACATGGGGGGGGTCTGCCCCGGTCACAGCACGGGGTTTTCGCCCATCATCGCCACCGCTGGTTGCCGCACCGAGCGGATGAAGTCCTGCGCCGTGGGGGCCCACGCCGTTTTGTCTTTTCCGCCGCCGATCAGGCCCCGGCGAAGCGCCCCCCATTCCGGCGACAGGTCACGATGGGCGGGCTGCCGCCCATGCTGCCAGCACAGGCCGCCAGACGGGCGGGCGGTTCGACCGGGGGGGACGCTGCTGGGGGCGGTGAGCCCGGGGTTCCAGAATGGCGGGGAGGTCGCGGATCGACCCTTCTCGCGCAAAGCACCCGCAGGACCGGCAGGGTCGTGACCGTGACCCGCTGGGCCCAGCCCCCGACCGCTTCTTTTCGGGCCCCAGTTCCCAGCAGCTTCTGCATTTCGCCAAGGACAGCGGGGTCCGCCATTTCCTTCGATCTCGGTCAGGGGGTGGTCAGAACGGGACGGATCAACCAGCGAAACCCGTGGAAGGTCGCCCTTCGCGCGGTTTTCATCGATCCAGGTCGCGGCGGGCCCAAAGGTCGGCTCCTTAATGTTCCCCCCAGCTGACCGGCGCCCACCCGGGGCCAGGCCATCAGGTGGCCCAGACGCACCTCGCCCGCGCCCCGCGTCCATCTCCTGATGCGGGTGGGGTAGCCCCCGGGCGGCGGCGATATTGTCCAGAATGGGACCTGCGGCATCCCAAAACCACTCCTGGGGCCCGTGACCCACGCAGCGCCTTGTCTGAGGTCAGGCGACGCCTCCAGACTTTATCAGGCTGGGGGAAAAACCCCGCTCGATCTTGACCCGCGATGGCGGGCGTTGGGGATCGGCTCGTCAACCCGGGGGCGGCCGGCGCCCATCTCGGCCCGGTCGGGGCTTCGGGGCTACGCCCCAGCCGCCACGCCTATGCCAGGCCAACGCCAGGCGCAAAAGGGATCAGCGGCATGCCGGGATCAGGGCCCATCAGGCCCGCCGCGCCCGACACCCGCCCAACGACACCTTTGGGGCCAGTTGCGAACCGTGGCCTTGCCCGCTTGACGCCAGCCCGCACCGGAAGCCTGCGGCGATCGAGATGATGAGGCCGAACCCTGGGTCCCGGGCCGTCGCCAATCAGTTGCACATAGGTGCGGCGGCCGGGGGCGGCGGGCATCCGGTTCAGGGTGCCGATCACATCCCGCCGATGACGTTGATGGGTGATGATCAGGCCCGACCGCGTCCCGCGCACGAACTTGGACCGCCGCCCATCGCCAAGAAGGTGGTTTCTGCTCCAGCCCCTTTAGACGCACCCCTCTTGGGTGATCGGGCCCGGGATGACAGATCGGCGTCGATGGCCATCTGCTTCCCGGGGCATCAGTCCAGGGTAAGGGGGCCCGACACTTCGGCGATCCGGCCAAACCCCTTTTGGTGATGACGAAAGCACCACCAGGATGAGGCAAGATGATCCCCCGATGATGAACCCCCATCATCCGAAAAAAGGGTTTATGACCTGACCCCCGCGTCGTGACCTTCCGACCGTGCGTCAGGTGGCGCGCGAGGCCAGGTTCAGGCCCAGGCGGAACAGGTCGAAACCAGCACCGGGGGAAGATGGCGAAACCCCGGGGGCTTCATCATCACGGCGGTCATCAGGATCAGCAGCTGGGTACCAGCGAGATCCCAAAAGCAGGTCCCGAAGCACCTTGGGACCGGCAGGATCAGCATGATCACGCCGACACGCCGACCCCCATCAGGGCTTCGCCGCGGTTCAGCCAGCCCCGAAATCCCCCCCGGCGGACGGGCCATGCCTCCTTCATCATGATCGGGGGGTCAGCCACGGACCCCTTTGGGGCGCGGGGGGGGGCCCGGCGAAGGCGTCCGTTGATCATCGGTCCCGGGGCGGGGCGCCGCGGGGAAATGGCGGCCCCGGATGATGGGCGCGCCGGTCGGCGGCGTCAGCATTCCGATGTCGGGGGTCGCCCCGTTCGATCCGTGCCGGTCTTGGCGGAGGGGTCCAGCCCGCAGGCGTCCCCCGCCTTCAGTCGGCCCGGCCCGGTCGGCGAGGCGATCAGCCAGCTCTTCGCAAGGCGTCTTGGGCCAGCCGCGTGCTGACGCCATCGCGGGATAGGCCGGGCTGTTCCGGCAGACGGGTGCCCGGCGGGCGTTGGGCAGGGCGGTGTTCAGGCCCGGGCCCAGGCGGGGAAATCGGGGTGGTGGCCGAACGTCGGCACACGAACCCAAGGGGTTTCCCGCCCTTTTCCCCGGATCGGGATGTTCGGCCGGATTATCGCGACCTGACCGCCCGCCTGCATCAACTGGCGAATAGTCGAGTGCCCCCAGGGCCCTTTTTTCGGTGCCCGGGGGCGGGGGGGACTGTCGGCGGCGGGATCCGCACCGCGCGGCCCGTCTTCCTCGTCGCGCTGGCGCCGAAGGTCGCCACCCCAGGAAGGCGAACGTCGAGCAGAAGGCGAACGCCCCGCGACCGCCAAAAGCCGACGTCCGCTGCCCATGTCCAGGGGGGCGAAGGGCCCAGCCCCGCCTGCCGCGCCCCCAGATCGGGCAGGAAAAATCCTGGGCTGCTTCGGCCTGGGCTTGCGTTGGGTAGCAGGCCCCCGCGCCGGGGGCGCCTGCGCCCACGATAACGACCCGATCGAAGCCAAAGGGCCCTCCAGGCCGGAGCCCCAGGCCGACACGGTTGGGGCGCCAGGCCGTGCCCTGTCGGATATTCGTTCAGCTTGTTGGGAGGTGGGTGGGGGATGCCCAGAATGTTGGCCGCGGGTATTGAGGCAGTGATTCAGGGTGTCCAGAATAAGCGCCTTTTTCCTTCGCCCCCCGGTTGACCAAAAGTTGGGGTCACCGCGCCCGCCCCCGGGGCCGGCGCCGCGACGCCGCCGTGAGCTGTCGTTTTTCCCGGGCGCCAGGCCCTTTTCCCGGGAGACGGGGTTCAAGGTGGCCGTCGGGCGGCGGATGGCGCCCACGCGATCTCTGCCCCCCCGCCAGCAGAACCGCGGGGGCATCGTTTCCCGCGGGGGGCCCGGGGCCAGCGGTGCGGGCGATGGCCCCACGCGCCTTGGCTGGATGGGCGCCCGGCCGCCGGGCGGGGGGATTTCGACAAAAGATCGGCCAGCACGCCGATTCCCGGGGACGCTCACCAGGACGGCGGCGCAGGTTCCCCAGGGCCCACCCGGCAGCGGCCCTCGGGGAAACCCCCCTCCCCCACAGCCTTGGACGGTCGGGGTTTCGATGGGCGATGTGCGGATATTACCCCCGGGCGAGCGCCGGACGCGGTCGATGCCCCCCTCCTAAAGCGCGCAGCCCTGCACCCGGGGGCGTCCATCTCGCGATTTCGCCCAGCGGGGTGCCGCCCTCCGCCCTTTGAATCGCCGATCCGCCCCGCCAGGCCCCTCCGGCCGAACATTCGTTGCAGGTTGTCAGGAATGGCGGCGTTGCGCGGAGGGGGGTTCCTTGCGGCGCGTTCGCGGGGGGGCCATCACCTTGGCGCCTTTGCCGGGCCAGGACGGGCTGGCGGCGACCTGATCGGCCGCTGGCCGCCGGCCCACGCGGATCGGCCCGGGTCATCGGCTTTTTGTCGTCCGCCACCGCCGACAGGAGGGGGGATCAGATCCGCATCAGGCGGCAGGGGGTGAAACCCCGGGCCCCCGGGGCGGGTGGGGGCGGCGGCTTGCGCGCATCGGCGTCGCGCCGAAGGCCCCACCGGCACGGTGATCCGCCACTTCTGGCCGCAACAGGGGGGGGGGAGCTGATAGTCCCCCACCGAGGGCAGCCCCCCCCCGACGCAACTGCTCGGGCGCCTGATCCGCCCCTTGACTGGTTGACCGGGCCGGCGCCTGGCCCTTCCCGCCGGCCAGTTGTCCGCCAAGTCTGCCGACCACCCCGAAGAGCATTGTTTTTCCTCTAATCCGTTTCGAACGCGTCCCCGATCCTCAGGCCCCCGTCCCCGCCTTGACGATTTCCCGCCGTTTTCCCCCCGGGGCCTCGCGACGCGCCCCCGCGCGACCAGACGATTGTTAAAGATGTGTGCCCCCCGACCGGGGTAGCCAGCACCGAGCCCCGTTCAGCTTCAGCAGTTGGGCCACCGAAGTGCGACGCCCAGCACCGAGATGTTGGGCACTCGAACAGGGGGCCAGGTCGGCTTTTTCCCCCCCTCGTCTGGGGGGGAGTTCGGGGGAGGGGCGAACCTAAAGAGCCAGGTTTTCGACGACGAACCCGGTCGGCAAAAAGGGTTTCGCCATGCCCGGCCCCGCGGCCAGGCGGCGGTCAGGGCGGCGACGCGGGCGGGACCGGGATCGTGTTCGGGGCCATCCGCCCCTTCCCGTTTGGGAAGGGGAAAGGGGAGCCCGGGGCCCCGTCGCGGAAGGCCACGCCGGTAAACCCGTCCCGGGGACCTGCTCGACGGGGGGCGCGCCATCTATCCAGACCCCAACCGCGCATCACCAGACGCGGGATCGATTTCTGCGCCAGCATCTCCAGCGCCGCCCCCCCGCGGGGGGTTTGGATCTGGCCAGCGCCGCGGCCGATGGCCCGCCGCCGCCATCCCCGGTCGCCCGACTTTTCGGGGCGCCTGGGCGACGCCTTCAGCATGGTCAGGCCGGGGGGTAGACGGGGGATGTGGCTCAGGGCCAGGCGGACGCCCGACCTCGCCAGCGCCCGTTCACGGGGCCTCCAGCCCGCCTGGGCCACCAGGGCGTCGACCTCGGGGGGGAAGCGCGCCCGGCCTTCCGCGCCAGGATGACGACCCCCCTCGGGCCCAACCGGGTGAAGATGAAGGGGCCGGGGGTGGGCCATGCGTAAATCAACTCGTCGTCGGCCCCGGCCGGGCATGATCTCCCCCCGCCCCCAGATCCTTGGGGACCGCAATGGCCATTTCGGCCCCGTCCTTTAGAGCACAGGTCCAGGACTCCACTTCCCCCGCATGATCTTGACGCGCCTCGGACATGTTAGAAGAACATCTCGCGGGGGTCGTATTTTACCCCGCCCAGTGATCCTTCCGCCCGCGGCGGGCTGACCCCCCGGGGCCCAACCGACAGGTCCTCGAACACGAACTCGGGGGCGGGGATGCGCTGGCGGATCGGGGCTGCGCTTTCCAGCGCGCCGATGAAGCGGGCCTGGCTGGCGGTCGGGTTAAAGATGTGGGCCCATCTTTCGTGGCTGTCGCGTTTTGGGGTGGGGGCCGGTTTCAAATGAACCGTTTGGGAGCGTCTGTTGATCTTGTCCGAATCCGCGCTGCCGGCCCATGGCAGCATCCCCGCCCCATTCGGGCAAGTCTGGGGGCTGGTCAGCACGCGGGGGGCGGTCCCACCGCACCTTTGGGCAGGATCACCGCCCCGTCTGCGGGGTTCATTCTTCAGATAGTTGGGAGGGCCCCCGTTCCCTTGCCCCCTTATCCCCACGACCGGCGGGGCCGCGGATCTCCCCATCAGCCCGCAACGCGGTCCGGGGGAAAAGGGGGACAACATCCGCTGGTCGGCTGCGCCCGACGAGCCGGGCCGACGGCCCGCCAAAACCCCGCATGGGCCCCGAACCTCCGCAGGCCCCCGGGGTCAAAACCCCTCGAGACCCCCGCCCTCTTCGTCGTCCACCCGCCCCCACGCGCCGTGTGCCCTCGCCCAGCGCCAGGGAAGGGGGCCCCTTTTTCAGGCCCGCAGTTTTCCGGCGTCATCGCCCGCATTTTTGTTGCCCAGCTTGCCATCGCCTGGACCCCCAGCCGGGGGGGTGCTTGGGCCTAGGATGGTTGCACGAAGTCGGCGCCCTTTTGACGAGGCCCCTTCCCCTGCCCCGATGGGGCATGTCGATCTTGTGGCCATCCGTGGCGACGCCAGATGCCCCGGGTTGGGGCCCGGTCCGGCCCGACCGATGGTCGGGCGCCGTCCCCCGGCACCCCGCGCCCGCCAGAGCCGGGGTT
Organism: Arion vulgaris; assembly: GCA_020796225.1. Lineage (NCBI taxonomy): Eukaryota > Metazoa > Mollusca > Gastropoda > Stylommatophora > Arionidae > Arion > Arion vulgaris. Next base: position 35,389 of record JADZMA010000195.1, read on the forward strand.
CGAACGCGCCCACGGCCCAGCGGACGCGAACGAAAAAATCAAAGCCCGGCGGTCAGCAGGCACCGCAGCTGACCCCGCGCATGATGTCGTTTTTGGAAAGTGAAATCGACGCCCGGGGTTCGCCCCCCCCAACGCCGGGTCACGGAAACGGATTCGCCCCGTCGCCCCGCGCTTGTCCACCCGGCGGGGGGGCCCACCGGACGATCGGGGCGTTCTTCGGGGGTGCGGGGCCATGGGTGGGCTCCCCCTTTCCCGTTCGCAGGCGGCGTCCCGTCCATCGACGGCAACCCCGAAGCTTTTTTGACCCCGCCCGGCCGCGCGTGGTCGTCGGGGTGCGGGGTTTTGGGGGATTTTGGGGTTCTGGCTGGACCGCTCGCCCGTTACCGGATCCCCCGCCCCCCGGGTTGTTGGCGGAGACACCCCCTTCCGGCGGGGCCCTATTGTTCGCAAAGCGAACCATTGGTCGAGGTCGACGCACGACCTGGCCGTGGGGATCGTATTTCGCCCTGGGGGTCAAAAATTTGGTCGATGTGGGCCCGCACCCAAACGCGCGCGGCGCCCGCGCCCCGCCTTCGACGTTCCCTTGATGCGGGCCGGCTGGGCCTGTGGTGTTTTTGGTCCCCAGGCCGGGCGGCGAGAAACCGCACCCTCCCCCGCCATTTGCGGTTGTTCTGATCGGCCACGTACCCCCTGGGTTCAGTTTGGGGACGGACAGGCCCCAGGTTGGGATCCCCGCACCTGATCCCCCGACGATCGCGCCGCCCAGCCCCACCAGCACGGCGGCGGTGGGGCCCGAAGCGGCGGACGGAACATTTCAGGCGCGGGCAAGTGTGAACGCGGGCGGCGGTATGCCCCCACGCGATGGGCGCGCGCGCCGCCCTGCGGCGCGCGCCGTTAACTGCGGAACCGGTCGGCCCCGCACCGACTGGTTGTCAAAGAGAACCGCCCGCCCCGGTGGTCCCCAGCCCCTTGCCGGCGACCAGCATGGGGCTGGGCCCCCGGCCCGGGTTGACCGAGGGTCGAGCCGTCCCCTTTTGGACAATATTTAGGGCCTGCTGCAGGGGCGGGGTGATTTCCCCCGCGCAGATCCAGATTAAACAGCAGCGCGTCCCCGGGGACCGCCCATCCGGCATGCGGCGAAAGGGGCGACGCCGCGGGGAAGCCGAGCACCCAGCCAGACGACGATCCCGAACTTCTGCAAAGCCTCGGGGAAAGCCCCGTCCCCGCCCCAAACGGCGGGGCCGCGCCCCCGGGGAAAAACCGCCCATATGGTAAATGCCGCTTAAAAGGCGGTTCGAAGATCGCCCAGGCGCCGAAACGAACCTTTTTCCCTGCGGGGAGGAAAAAGGTTGGCCAGTTACGCCGCCTGCTTCAGCTTTTTTCAGCCGCCGCCGCGTGCGGGCTTCGGGGGATGGCGTCGGGGATTTCGGGGCGACGGTTTCGACGGCCGAACGCCCAGGATTCTCGGGTTTCGACGGCGCAGCTTTTCCGACCCAGGCCGGATCGGTGCCTTGGTCGACGGCTTTATTTCCCCCGCCCATTGATGATGCCGGCCCCCCCGAGAGTAGCCCGGGGGCGCGACGCCGCCGAACAGGTCGGCGATTTCGGCGGGCCATGGGTTTTTGGGGGCGGACCACGGCCTGGGGGGATGCGGTCCCGCGGGGCGGGGTTTAGCGGCGCCAGGGGGCCGGCCCCTAATGTCGGCCTTAAGCAAGATGGCGTCGGGCAACGATTCGGCCCCCGGGGCGGGATTGGGCCCGGGGCGGTGTTTACGTTTGCTCACCAGCGGCCGCAGCCGCCAGCTTGTCGGCCCGGGATGCGACGTGGCCCGCCCGCATGGCGATGGTCAGGCCCGGGCAGATCATCCTGTTTGAAAGACGACGCGCGCCGCCAGGTCGAGCGTGACGCCCTCAGCCGTCAGGGGCGGGGTCCCCCGATTTGGCCCCGCCCTTCGGGCCCCGGAGCGCGAGGTCGTCTTTCGGCGTGTCGGCGACCGAACGCCACGCCCCGGCGGCGAAAGATCCCCCCGGAATACGGCGCGGCCGGCGGGCAGCTCAGGGTCTTCGGGGGGCTGTCGCCGATGATCACCGACCGCCCCCTTTCAGGTCCCCCGGGGCCGTAGCCTGTGGGCGCGCGACTCCCCAGCGCCCCCCCGCCCAGGACGCATAGTTCCACATCCCGGGGCCGCCGACAGCCGGGCCGCGCGGGGGAGTGAACGGCGAGACGCCTTCGGCCGGTTTTCGTCGAAGGGCTGGACCCCCCGGTTCGCGAACGACGGCGACGAAAGGCGCCCGCAGGGGCCCCCCAGGTTTATTCTTGCCCGGCTTAGGGCCCGCAACGATTAAACTTCAACACGCAAATTTGGGACAGCCCCCCGGGGGGATTCACCCCCCCTTTCAGCGCAACAATGCCGTTTTACAAAGAGCGCCGCGACGCCCGCGCGACCGTCAGCGCCCGCTTCTCCAGCCGGCAGCAAGGCTGGGCCCGACGGCAAGGCGTTTGCGGGTCGCGCAGGAAGGCGGCACGCGCGGACCCCACCTCGGCCTGCAGATCGCGGCCCAGCGGGGCCGGCGTGGGGAAAAAAGGCGTCCGCGCGGGGACCCGGCCGGGAACCTGATCCAGCGGGGGCGACGCATCGGCCCCCCCCCGACCACCTCCGGGCGCCAATCGGGATGGCGGCGCGCGACGACCGCCCTTCCGCGAACCCTTTCCCATCAGGCCCGCCCGATGGTGTAACCGCGTCGACAGAGGCTCGGGTCGGACTGCGGTAAAGCTCCAGCCAGTTGACGAGGCGACGAAAAGTGGCGAGAAGGATGGCGGTCGACCGCCACCGGTCCCGCCCGCGCGGCGAATTAAAACCGAACTGTTCAGCCAGCCTTGCCGACCACCCCCGACGCCGGGCGACAGGAAGACCACCCGGGTCCGCGTTTGGCGGCCCGGGCCGATCCGAACGCCGCCGCCGCCCCGATCCGCCCCTGCTTTCGCCCACCACGGCGATCACGGCCTGAGGATAGCGGGGGGGCCTCCCACCGCCTCGCGCACGTCGTCGGTCATCGCGTCGCCCGCCCCTTCGCCGTCCGGGGGCCCCCGGGAAACCCGGGTCTGGCCCGGTCTCGATCCCCGTTTGGCCACCCCGGCCCCCCCAGCCCGGAAAGAGGCCGCTGGCGTTCATCCCGTGCAGGAGATCACCGCCCACGGCGATCCGGGCGACCACCGCACAGGGCAGGCCCCCCCATCCGACATCCCCAGCGCCGATCCTCGGGTGGGGCCCCGGCAACCCGGCGGGCCGTCAGGGCGCCGGGATATGCGGCGGGCGCAGGCGGACAGGGCGGCGACGGATCCGGCCGCACCCCCGGCCGCATGTTCGCCGAATCCCCCCCCGCTCTTTCAGATACGGAAAAACCTCCGCCCCGAACCCGGGGTTTTTTTCCCAGCCAGGCCGTTTTGCCCCCGACGGGTGCGGCAGCACCACACACCCGGCGTATTCCGCCAGACGCACAGTCTGGGTCATGTTCCGTTTTCCGCCCGGCCCCTTCAGCGCCCAGGTCGGGCAAAACCCCCAACCAGCAGCGTCAGTTCCATGCGGCAGCGCATCCATCAACTGGGCCGCCGCTCGGCAGCGCGGCGGGGCGGATAGTCCCCCGGCCCCGGGTCCCCGGATAGCAGAAGGTGCGCCGCCACGCCGATGGGGTGATCGGCGGAAGGTCCGTAATCCACGCCCATCCAGCCCGCAGCTCGCCGGACGGACGGGAAGGGCGGGCCCGCTCTCATGCCCCGCCGGCCCGCCTGTCCGCAGATCAGCAGACGCGTTGGGGAAACCCCCGACGACGGGCGCGGCGATGGGGGCAAGCACGCCTGGGGCGCAGCAGGGCGATGTCGTTCAGAACCCCTTCGGGTCAGTGTCACACCCCGTCGACGAGGGGCGGCGGCGGCCAGGCCAGCGCCTTTTCTTTCCGGGGGGTGGCGCAGGCGCGCACGCCGCGGAAGGCCGACGACCGGTTGCCCTTTTGGGGATGGTCAACGTTTTCGCATCAGATGCAGCGCAACGGCACCTTGGGGAGCATCCGCGCCATTGCCCGGTGAGCCTTTACTTCGGGGCTGATGTTTGCCGGGGCCGATTGAGCCGTTTGTTCAAACGGTTTGATCGGATCGCTCATTGGGGCCCATAGCTCCCGCACGACCAGGGGCCCGTTTCCATGCCAAAAAAATGTCCCCAGGGCGCGCCGGTCAGACCTCCCCCGCCGACACCTTCGACGGGTGGTCGGCCCTTCTACGGCAAGCACCCACGGTCCATGCGCTGCGCCTGCGCCCAGCAGAAACAGGGAAGCTGGCGGCCGGGGCACGGCGGCTGCCTGATGACCTTTGCCGAATCGCCATGTTCCAGATCCCTATCAGGAGATGGAGGGCGCCCGGCGTCACCGTCCCAAATGGACAACTTCATCGACGGCGGCTTGTGGGGCTGACGAACGGCCAGGGCCCGGCGGGGAAGAGCTGACTTCGGGGCGGCCAGATCAACACGGGCGAACGCCGCTCCGGGCCTTCTCCGGGGTCATCCCAAGTTCACGCCGCGCTGGGTTTCGAATGGCGAACAGCGCGCGGCGTGAATGACCCTTCCCCGGGCGATTGCTCGTTCTGATGGGTCGGCGACTTCCGCTGCTATCCGCCGATAATCGACGCACAGCCGCCCGACCCCGCCAAATTTTTTTGGCCTGGGTGCGCGGGAAGCGGGAAGCGCCCCGCTTCGCCCGCCAGGTTGTCGACGGAAACGGGAACGCCCGGCGATTTTTGTTGCGCCAAACCTTTCGCCCGCCCACGCCCGCGCCTTCTCTCGGTCGAAAAACGACACCGACCCGCCCCCCTTTTGGCAGGCCCCCGTTCCTTCATCCGCCCCCTGGCACGCCGCAGTTTACGGGGGCGCGCCGGGGGCCGGCCCGCGGGTTATAGTCCCGTGGGGGGCATCGGCCGGGGCCACCTGCATTCGGTTCGTCATTCCCCAGAAGGACGAGGCCTGGCCGCCGATGCCCAGATCAGGGGCCCACCCATCGGCGCCGCCCGCCCCGAATGGGGCCTGCCCCACGACCCCGGCAGATCCCTATTCATCGGCTTCCCCAAACCCGGGCCCGGGGCCGCGCCCGGCGTCTTACTTCCTTGACAGGGCGTCTGCGGGTTTAAGCCCCTTGCCTGCGCCCAGGGAAAGCCCGGGGCAGCAGCCGGGCCCCCGTGTGATCGTTCCGCGCCATACTGATGGAGGGGCGGGGAAAACCCCCCCCGAAGAACTTCGCGCCGGTTCGCCCCGAACGACACCTATGCGGTCACGCCAGCCCCGACCGGGCCGCCCCCCGGCGGCGTTCGCCCGACGGAACATCGCCCAGCGGCGCGTGATCGACCGGGCCGCGCGCTCCTCAAAAACCTGAACGGCGCGAAAGCTTTACGCCGCCTTTCCCCGGCTGATCCTCAACGTCGCGTTTCCCATAGGCGCGGCGGGGGGGGCGCAGTTCTTCTGTTCCGTGCCCTTCAGGAAGGGGGAGCACCAGACCAGCGCGGATGGGGACTGATTTGGGGTTTTGGGGCGCCCCGCTCAGGCGGGGCCCCCAACGGGGAAGGAAAGGGGCGGTCGCCGTAGCGCAGGCGTCCAGCGGGGGGCCCGCCGCCTGTTGATCCAGCGCCCGCCGTCCCGCTTGTCGGCAGTCGATGTGGGGCCCCGGGCCTGTCCAGGCGCACGATTTCCCCGAGGGGGGCATCGTCCGCCGGTCACCCCATAGGGCGCCCGCGCCGCCCGAACCTCGGATTTCCCGCGGGCCCGGTCCCTTTCCAGGGGGCCGACGGCGTCCCGGGGCGTTGAAGGTCTGGGGTTTTGAAGGAGTTCCCCCCGTTACAGGGTCAAAGCCCCACGCCCAAAACGAAGGTCACATCCGTCCTCCGATAAGCTGCTGCCGCGGCGGGGGCGAATGGTTCCCCGGGTTGCACCTTTGGCGAGTTGGCAAAACGTAGCGCCGCCCCAAGAGGCGGGCGGCGATGGGCCATTCTGGCGCGGGATCCGCGCCCGCCCCGGTGCACCAGCCCTCGATCCCGTCTGCCCAGGTGGGTGATCGGGGGCGTCGATGGTTTTGAAAGAAGGCGTCCGTTCCGGCGCGGGGCGCCCGGCTTCGCCCGTTCCCTGCGCCGTCGCACCCCGTCCGTCCCCTTTCGGGGTCGGGGCGAAGCCAGGCGCGCCCTGATGGGCCCCCGGGCCCGCCGGCACCCGCCGACATCCCCGCCGCCGCCGCTCATCGGCCGGGGTCCCGTCCCGCCCCGCGCCGATCATCCCCCCCGCCCAGCTTCGCGGGGCCGCCCCGTTCAGATTCCCCGCACCACCACCGTCATCCGGTTCGGGGTCATAGGCCAGATAGGTGTAAACCCCGTCGAGGGCGCCGGAATGGTGATGATCGCATTCCGCCCTTTGGCGACCCCAGACCCAGGGCGTAGGTTGGGGTGGGGCGTGGTCAGGATCGCCAGCGACCCCCAGCAGCCGCGCGCCGAACACCTTTTTGCCCCACTTCAACAGGTCGGGTGGGGAATAAGGCCGCCCCCCCCGGGGCCGTCCCATATCCAGGCCGCATTGATCATCCCCCGCCACTGGGCGTATGGCCCCGCACGGCGCGGCAGGATGACATCATGGTGCAAACCGCTGTCGCCCATGTTCAGCCTGGAAAAAGGTTCTGCCCAAAGAAATCGGCAAAGGCTGGCCCTGACCCCCGATGATGGGGCCCCCACCCCTAGCCGGAGTTGAATAGGCCACCCCCCGCCCGGCTGGAACGCCAGGGGGGGTCCCGAACCCGCCATCAGGGTTCGCCGGGCGGCAGGGTTTTTTCGCATCGAAATCCTCCAGCCGCGTATAGCGGCGAGACCCGTGTGGGCCCCGATGGCGCACCGTCACCCGGCCCCCTGCGGCGGGGGCATCCGCAGATAGGGTTACCGGGCATCCCGATCGACCTGCCCGCGCTCGTGCAGCAGCATGATGGCCACCCGGGGAACTGTTTGGGCACAGACCCCAGCCGGGAAACCCGGGCGCTGTCGTTGGGGATCGACCTTCGCGATTAGCCGCCCTAGCCCCGGTCCGCAGGATCGAGTCGCGCCACCGGGACCGACCCGGGAAAAACCCATCCTTCCGCCGCCGCACAAAAACCCT
>JADZMA010000196.1:0-42474 GCA_020796225.1 Arion vulgaris
TTTTAATTTTCCCAATTTTGACGATTGTTTCTTAAATCTACCTTTCTACAACAAGACTTGTAGTTTCTTGCTTTCTTTTAAATATACAGAATAAATGCGTTGCAGAAGTATGTTTTATTTTCATGCCTTCCTAGCCCCATCTCCCTCTCTGTCTTCTCCACGAATAACAGATAGTCAGTGTTAGCTACTGGAATTGTACAGAAATAGAAAGGATTCTAAGGTTTCTTACGTACGTTTGAGTAGAGAAAAAGATCTCAGTGAAGCTGTCTGACGACAAATTGTAAGGACTGCTAACGTGGAACAGTTTAGACATTGTGAAATTGTTGACGTTTTTTTCAAGACAGACTCTGATAACGTAAAGGTATGTAGACAACGTCAAGAGTCTTATTATTTTGTCTGTCTTAAACATTGCTACATGTATTCGTCAAGTATAAATGTTATCTTGGATTAAAGCATAACTTAGATGATTATTTGATAGATTCAACAATTAAAACAGTATATTATTGCATTGTTTCATAAAGCTTCTTTTTATCTCTATCTTATGTGTTATCAATGAGTATTCAGTAGTGCATGAATAATACGAGAACAATTAAGATATGTTCTGTAGATGACAGCCTTCAGTAACATGAAGGTTGAAGTTGTTTATTTCATTCTGAGTTTGTCGTAGCTTTTTCTTGACATGTACATGATGTACTGTGACCTAACTATCTTGTTTTCTCAACTGACAAGTCAGACTATTTTATATATAGATGACAGCTACACACACACAGTAACATAATCTTTGTTTACTGACACATTAGTACAATGACAATCAGTTTGGAGTGACAGATAAGTAGGCATCTGCTTGCACTGGGCGGATACGTGCCTTATTCAGTGAAGAGTTGTGCAAAAGAGCCATGTGGAGTTGTAGTACAATTACAACACAAACAGAACTTTATATATGAGAAGGATACAGCCAGACTAAAGATTAGCTGCAAACCAGTTGATGATGATAGCGACAAATATAGTGAGACATATGAAATATAGTGAGACAGTACACGAAATATAGTGAGACAGTGCATGAAATATAGTGAGACAGTACATGAAATATAGTGAGACAGTACATGAAATATAGTGAGACAGTACACGAAATATAGTGAGACAGTACACGAAATATAGTGAGACAGTGCATGAAATATAGTGAGACAGTACATGAAAATATGAGTGAGACAGTACATGAAATATAGTGAGACAGTACAGAAATATAGTGAACAGCATGAAATATAGTGAGACAGTACATGAAATATGGTGAGACAGTAAATGAAATATAGTGAGACAGTACACTGAAATAAGTGAGACAGTACACGAAATATAGTGAGACAGTACATGAAATATAGTGAGACAATAATGAAATAAGTGAGACAGTACATGAAATATAGTGAGACAGTACATGAAATAAGTGAGACAGCACACGAAATATAGTGAGACAGTACACGAAATATAGTGAGACAGTACATGAAATATAGTGAGACAGTACACGAAATATAGTGAGACAGTACACGAAATACAGTGAGACAGTACATGAAATATAGTGAGACAGTACATGAAATAAAGTGAGACAGTACAGAAATATGGTGAGACAGTGCATGAAATATAGTGAGACAGTAATGAAATATAGTGAGACAGTCATGAAAATATAGTGAGACAGTGCATGAAATATAGTGAGACAGTACATGAAATATGGTGAGACAGTACATGAAATATAGTGAGACAGTACTTTGAAATATAGTGAGACAGTGCATGAAATATAGAGACAGTACAGAAATATGTGAGACACATGAATATAGTGAGACAGACATGAAATATAGTGAGACAGTAATGAAATATAGTGAGACAGTACAGAAATATAGTGAGACAGTACATGAAATATAGTGAGACAGTACACGAAATATAGTGAGACAGTGCATGAAATATATGGAGACAGTACATGAAATATAGTGAGACAGTGCATGAAATATGTGAGACAGTACAGAAATATGTGAGACAGTACACGAAATATAGTGAGACAGTACATGAAATATAGTGAGACAGTACACGAAATATAGTGAGACAGTACATGAAATATAGTGAGACAGTACACGAAATATAGTGAGACAGTACATAAAAAGAGACAGACATGAAATATAGTGAGACAGTACATGAAATATAGTGAGACACTACATGAAATATAGTGAGACAGTACATGAAATATAGTGAGACAGTGCATGAAATATAGTGAGACAGTACATGAAATATAGTGAGACATCATGAAATAGTGAGACATGATGAAATATGGTGAGAGTACACATCGTAGCTATGAAATATAGTGAGACAGTACAGAAATATAGTGAGACAGTACATGAAATATAGTGAGACAGTACATAAAATATAGTGAGACAGTACATGAAATATAGTGAGACAGTACATGAAATATAGTGAGACAGTACATGAAATATAGTGAGACAGTACATGAAATATAGTGAGACAGTACATGAAATATAGTGAGACAGTGCATGAAATATGGTGAGACAGTACACGAAATATGTGACGACAGCATGAAATATGTGAGACAGTATAATATGGGAAAATAACGAAATAAGTGAGACATACATGATATGTGAGACAGTACACGAAAAAAGTAGCAGAAATGAAATATGGGAAAAATTACAGAAATATATGGACAGATGAAATATATGAACAGTACGAAATATATAGAAAAATAAATTTGGGAGACAGTACATAAGAAAAGCCCCAAAGCTGCGCGGGTTTAGAATAGTTGGGAAAAAAAACGGGAAAAAAACGTTGATGACAACAAGATTGCTAGGAGATTAGTGACGGAGAGAGATATAGCCAGTCCATCGCAAGCGATGATGACAACAATCTCAGACGTGTACTGTTGCACCTCTCTGGTGTGTGGGGAGGTGACTGTAGAGTCCAATCCTAGAACAGAATCCCCGACCACAGGTGGGCATACATGATCAAGGTTAGACATGTGCGTGTTGTGTGCTCTGTCTTTTCGCGCTGCCGTTTCTCTCTGTGACTCAACAATACGATGATTCTCAGCTATTCGGGTTCTCTTTTGTTGTTACAGCGCCACATTTGGCGATCTTGCGCAAGGGATTCCCAGCACGTATTGTCTACATCGAAGCATTTCAGAGACACTTTAAGAGTGTCTTTAAAGCGTTTTTCTGTCCACCAGCTAAACGTCTGCCCCCTTCAAGCTCGCCATACATCAACCTGTTTTGGGATGCGTTTATCAGGCATTCGAGCAACGTGACCGACCCATCTCAGTTGGGCCTTCTGCAACAGGGTGTTGACGTGGGATCTTGCTCTTGTGATGACTTCGCTGTCTGGAATTTTGTCCTGCCAGTTTATTTTTAGTATTCTGCGTAGACAGCTTGTGTGGAAATGGTTTAATTTTTCTTGCGTGTCTGCTATACACTGTCCATGTCTCGCTTTAGTACAGCAGCGTGGTTAGCACTATGGCCTGGTAAACTTTCAGCTTTGTGACTATCTTATCCTTCCGTTCCCACACAGTGACACGTAACCTTCGAACGCAACACTGGCTTTGGATATCCTATGTGGACCTCAGAATCTATGTTTGCCGATCTGGATAGGAGGCTGCCAAGATAAGCAAAGTTGTCCGTGACTGGAGACGCTGGTGTTAATGTTGATGATTGATCGTAATACTGTCTCTAGGGGCGGCTGGAACATGACCTCTGTTTTTTTGGTGTTAATGGTGAGGCCAAACCTATCACAGGCCATTGAGAACTTGTCCATGTAAGTCTGCATTTCTTCCTCAGAGTTGGTAGCGAGGGCGAGGACGGAGGGAGAGAGATAGAGATGTATAGACAGTCAGGCTAGAATAATAGAACAGTAGAAGCTGAGATCAATGTGTTTAATGATGAATAAAGATTAGAACTATCCAAGGTAGTTTGTATTATTTACATATGGATCGTCTCGAATTGTTCGATCATGGAATAATATTAGCAATCAATTCAACAACTTCAACTCAATACAGCCATCCTGATTGTTCACCAACAACAACCATTCAGCATTATACAATATCTAAGGACAAAACGTCCTATAACATGTATATATATATATGTGTCACGAAAACACGCTTTTTTGTAATTTTCCTCTTTTCACGAGTCAGAGGAAATAGTGGGCCCTTGTGTTTTGACGAATCGATGAAACAGCGTATTTTTTTTGGAGAAGACAAACCGCATTTTTAATGGGTTTTTTTTAAAATAAACGCTTCGTACAAAAAGGGTTTTTTAATCCAGGTTTTTGACAGGTGAAACGTTTAAATTTTTTCTAAAGAAAAAATTTCCCTTTTTTTGAAAATTTTTAAAAATTTTTTTTTTTTGGTGGAAAATAAAAAATTTCTCAATTGTTTTGTTTTTTAAAAAAATTTTCCTTTTCCGGGGGTTTTCTGTTTTTTTAAATTTTGGTAAGATTTTAAAAATTTCGTTCCCCGGGGTTTTTAAACCAAAAAAATGGAATTTGCGTTAGAAAAATGCTGGGGTAACAATTTTTTTAATTAAAAAATTTTTATAAAAGATTTTTTTAAGCTTTTACATTTTAAAAAAAAATTTTTGGTTGCTGTTTTTTTCCCGCCATTTAGTTTGAAAAATTTTGGAAATTTAAACAAAGGGGGTTTTCTTACTATGAGGTGGGTTTTTAAAAAAGGGGAAAATTGGACCTAAAAATTCTTTTTTTTTTTTTTGGGGGGGTTTAAAAAAACAGGCCAACTTCGAGAAAGAGGCAAAAGGACCCCTAATGCCCGGTTTTTCGGGAAAAACGTCCTGGGAACCTTTCAAATAAAATTGCCCCCGCCCCCAAAAAAAAATGCTTGAGGTAAAAAGTTCGTATGCTGGTGAAAACCGGCCTGCTTAAAGAAGTTTTTTCATTCTGTACCTTCACGGGGCCCCAACCTCTTTGTTTTTTCAGGAAAAAACCCCATTAACATTTGTTATTTTTTAAATTTTTTTTTTTAAAAAAACCGGGCCTTTTAAAAAAATTAATGATCCGTCCATGCGTTGCGTTTTACAAACTTAAATCAAGAAAACAAATAGAATTAAAAGTTTTCCTAAAGTATAAAAAAAGAAAACAATAGAATGTGCCAGTAGTTTACCCCAAAAATATAAATAAAAAAAACCAATAGAATGTCCCAGTATTTAACACTAAACTAAAAATAAAAAAAACCAATAGAATGTACCAGTTTTTAACATGAAGATAAATACAAAAAAACCAAAGAATGTGGTAGTTTAAACTGAACTTAATACAAAATAAAAATGAATGTAGCCAGTATTTTAACACTGAAATTAAAATAAAAGAATAAAAATGAATGTAAGTTTTTTAACACTAGAACGATAAATAAAAGAAAAACCCAATGAATGAAAGGTTTAAACAGACGTATAAATAAAGAAAACCCAATGTGTAGAAATAGTTTAAAAGAAGATAAAAAATCCCAAATAGTTACGAGTTTTTTAAAGATAAATAAAGAAAAACTGTTGCCAGATTTTTAATAAAGAAAACAAAATTAAAGTTTTAGCAGATTTATAAACAAAATAAGAATAACAATGTCCGAAGTTTAAACAAAAATTTAAAAATTTAAAGAATCCTTTGAATTGCCAAAAGTAAAAAGAAGTAAATTAAAAAACAAATAAATTAACTAGTTTTTTTTAAAAAACTAAAATAAAAAAACAAAAAAATTTATTCATTTTCCCCCCGTCATGCCTGTGACACGGGGGGTTTAAAAAGGATTTTCTGCCTCGTCCCGTACCTTGGCAACCCCCCTCAGAGATGCTGTCCCGTTCCTCTTCCATCTTGCCCCTCCATGTTTTCGTGGTCTGCCTTTTTTTTCTCTTTTCCCCCTGGTGTCCCAAAGGGGGCCCCCCCTTTGGGGATTTCTTGTCTCATTCTCTAAAATTTGGCCATTTTCCCTCTTCTTTTTGAGTATTCATTCATTGCCTCTTACTTTGCTTGGAGAAAATTATTGTATTTTTTCCAAAAAATTCCCAAAATTTCGAAACAAGGGTGGAAAAATGACAGCCTGCTAGTTTCCTTTTGGGCATCCCCCCATCCGTCCCCAAAAAAAACTGGAAAAAATGTTTTTTTAATTTTTAAACTTTGTGGTCCCCGTTGATTTTGACTTCCATATGGTTTCATTCTGGCAAAAGCGGTTCCCTCAGCGTGATTTTATATCTTCCCCCTTCCACCATTTATGTCAATCCCAAAAATATTAAAAACTCAACCCTTTCCGTGTTCATCTTCTAAAATTACGGGGTTTATTTCACTGTTTGTCATAATTTTTTTTTTTCCCGTGTTTGTTTTTAGCCACCTTTTCCTCTGTAAATTTTACTTTTCTTGTTTTTTCTTTTGTGTGACACCAGGGGTATATGTCTGCAAATCCAGGGCCCGCATCTCAAAAGGGGCCATCTTATTTCTCTTGGTGCTTGTTGTTTTTTGGCATTTTGCATCAATTTAATATAAACAAAAAAAGGGCATTACCATCCCCTTTTTACAAGATTTTACGGGGAAAGTTTTTTGGTTCTTTGTTGGGAAAAAACTTTATAGAAAGGGGTTATGTTGAAAGCCTTTTGGGGGGGGCCTTTGTCTCAGTTCTTCCCTGGCTTCGGGGCGCTGTCGAAACCTTTTCAAAAACTTAAGGAAAATATAGTCCTTTGCCCTTTACATTTTTAAAATGTAAAGGGAAATATTTTCATTGTTCCCCTTCCTTTCTAAATCCCTTTTCTCCATTCTGACCTTTTCTACTGCTTTTTATTCCATTATACAAATTTCAGAATATCTTTTGGGATTAAAACACGATTTTCCAGTTATTCAACCCTTTTGGTCCCTTTTTGGGATTTTTACCCATACCCCCCAGTCAATCCCTTGGGGAATTCTTTTTCTAATTCTAAACAATTTAAAATGTTTGCAGCTAAGATGGGATCGTCTTAAAACCTGTGTCATTTTATCATTTCCCGGTGCTTTTTTTCCCCAGGATCAATAGCTTTTCTATTTCTTGTTTTCGCAATTTGAGGTTGATATCAATATCCTGTGCCCGGGGGTATCGGGGGTTTCAGGGTCAGGTCTGTTTAAAACTTCAAATGGGATGTCCATCTCATATCCTGCTCCTGCCTTTTTCACATTGTCCTAGGCTTTTCGCTGGGGATGTTATGGTTGTGTCTTTTTCCTCAAATTGTTTGAATCTTTTACAGTGTGTGAATTAAATTTAACTTTTTTTTTTCTGCTATCTTTCCATAAATTTTCTCTTGTCTGTTCTAAATTCTTTTACCATTTTTTTTATTTTATATTCTTTTTTTCCTTATCTTTTTTATTCTGATCTAATCATTGATGGGTTTTTTCCTTTCCTTTTGGGTGTATTCTAAAATTCCCAATCCCTCTTTATGTTGTCCCTGGTTCGTACCTACTCTCTTTTTTATGTGCCTTTGATCCATTCCATTTTTTTTGGATACTTTTAGTTGGGTTTTGTCTGACTCTCTGACAGGATTTTAAATCCTTTTTTTCCACTATATATTTGTGAATTCTTTCTTTTTAAAAGGAAATTAAAGTATTCTGTTCTTTTCTTGGTTTTTATATTTTTTTGAGTTTGCCCGATCAAACAAGGGGGGTCGCTGCCCACTCAGTCTCTTTCTCTTTCATCAGAATGTCTTTCCCATTTTTCTGTTGACTAAAAATGTCTATCTGGTTTTCTCTTCCCTTTTGGGGGTATCCATTTTTTGTTTTGGGATTTTTGGGAAAAATTGCCTCCATATCATCTTTTTTTAGACAAAATTTCAACATTTCTCATTTTTTTGCAGACATCCCCTTTCCCTATTTTCTTTTGTGTCTGTTTTTTTTTTTTCCTTTTGCCAAAAATTAGGGGTTTTTTTTCCAATTCCCTTTTTTTTTCTCCTTTTTTCCTTGAATGATATTAACTTTCCTTTTTCCCATTTAAAACGGCTTTAACTTTTCATTTCGGGGGCCCCCTAAGGATTTTATTTAACTTTTTCCTTTTTATAATCAACTCCCGCTGAAGTTCCTCGCCTTCCCATATAAGATGGTTTCCCCTTTTTGGGGTTTTCTGTTTAAAAACCTGTCCATCTATTTCCTTTTCCCCAAAGGGGAATTTTAGGTTGTCTCTTTTTTCCCCCTGTATGCTTTGTGGGCTCGAACCCTTGTTCTGACTTCAGAATCCTATTCTTTGTTTGTTTTTACATCCAGCAGACTTGAAATTCCCCCCTGGCCCCCTTTCGGGTTTCACCCCTACTTTATGCTGACAGTGGTCTCGTCTCAAGACCGACATCAGGCATTTTTTTCCCTTTTAAACTTTTAAATTTTTTTTTTTAGGGGAGAGTTGTTGCTTCGCCCAACCCCCCCAAACCCGGAGGACCAGGGGCCCCATTTATCGCCCCACCCGGACCCTTCCGGAGGGGGGCCCCCCAGAACAGAAGTTCCCCGGGCAAAAAACCCGGATCATTGGGGCAACCCCCCAAGGGTTTGGCCTCGGGGTTTCAAAAAAAAACAATTTGCCTGGTTTGAGACCATTTCTATCAAAATTTCCTTCAAAACGTCAAAAAATGATCTGCCGGTGCTAGGGTTGGGTGTGGTACAGCCTTCATGCTTCAACAGAAATTTTGGGGTTTCATTCTGTTTCCCTTCTACTGCCCCAATCTTTTTTTTCATGGAAAACCCCGGGATCTTTTTATATTGATATAACTTTTATAATAGTAGTATTCATGTCACATGGGGCTCCGGGCTCTAAAAAACCATCTTCAGAGGTCCGATTAAAAGAAACGTTGAAATGCACTTTGAACGTATAAATACAAGAAAAAAAATAAAGGAGTGTTTAGCATGGGCTAAATATAAGAAAAAACAAAAAGAATTGTAAATAGTTTAGCAAAACATAAATACAAAAATAACCAAGAATGTGTAGTTTACATAGAACTTAAATAAAGAATAACCAATAGAAAGTAATGTAGTTTAACACTAGAATATAAATACAAAATAAAATAGAAATGTAGTTTAACCAAAAAAATATAAAACAAAACCCAAAAGAATTGCCCGTAGTTTAACACTAGAACGTATAAATCAAAAATAACCAATAGAATGTAGATGTTTAACACTAGAACGTATAAATAAAGAATAACCAATAAATGTAGCCAGGTTTCACTAAAGGGGAAAATCAAGAATAACCAAAGAATGTAGCCGAAATTTCCTAGAATATAAATACAAAAATAACCAATGAATGTAAAAGAGTTTTAAAATAGAACGTATAAATACAAAAAACCAGATTGCCATGTTTCAAAACGTATAATACAAAAAAATCAATGAATGGGTAGTTTTTAAAACTGAACTTAAAAAAAAAAACCAATGAATGTAATAGTTTTTAAAATAAACTATAAATACAAAATCCCAAAGTGTGATAGTTTAACATAGAACTATAAAAAAAGAATAACCAATAGAATGTAGTAGTTTAACATGAACTTAAAAAAAAATACAATAGAAGTACCATTTCCCTTTTTAAAACGTATTAAAAAATACCAATGTTAAAAATTTTCCCTCGCGTTAAAATAAAAAACC
This sequence comes from Arion vulgaris, assembly GCA_020796225.1. Classification (NCBI taxonomy): domain Eukaryota; kingdom Metazoa; phylum Mollusca; class Gastropoda; order Stylommatophora; family Arionidae; genus Arion; species Arion vulgaris. Next base: position 9,610 of record JADZMA010000196.1, read on the forward strand.
AATGTTGGTAGTTTAACCTAAACGTTTTTCTCCAATGAAGGGACCCAGATTTTTGCACTAAAAATAAAAACAGTCCAGAAGTGTTGTTTTTAACAAGACTTAAATACAAAAAAACGAATGTAATTTTTTTTAACACCGAACGTAAAAAAAGAAAAACCCCAAAAGTTAAAGTTTAACTGCAAATTTTAAAACCCCCAATGTTCCATGGGTTTGGCCCCAGAAAATTTTTAAACCCGAATAATCAATGAAATGTAACCCCGTGTTTAACCTAAACGTATAAATCAAGAATCCGGTGTTTTATAGTTTAAAAAGAATATTTAAAATCAATGGGCACCATTTTGTTCAAATAATAAAAAATCCAAAGGGAAGGGCGTGTTTTTGGGAAAACGTATTTTAATCAAAAAAACCCTAGAATGTCCAAAAATTTTTAAATTTTTGGGGCTTTAAAATTAAGAAACAAAAAGTGAAGTTTTTTGCCAAACTAAATTTTAGTCCTGGGAAGGGAGTTTAACATAGAAGTATAAAAAAAGTCCGGGAATTTTAAAGTTTTTCCAGTAAAGAAAGGGAAAGCTCTTCCAAATTATGGGGCAGTAAAGTTCAGAAAAAATAGAATTCCTTGGTTGGGAAAAAAAAATCTTCTTATTCAACATTGGTTTTCTTTTGGGGTTTTCCGTCTTTTTCCACTTCCCCCAATTTTTCTTTCTCCCGTACGGGAAACAATTTTGGGCGATGGGGCTTTTGGATTTTTTTTGGTGCCCGTCAATTTCCGGTCGTGGGTTTTGGAAAAAATTTTCTATTTTCTTTCCGGGGCAAATTTAAAAAGGGGAACAAATCCTGTTTGCCGATACAAAGATTGGCTTTAAATTTAAATAAAAACAAATTAAATATTTCGGCACATCAAACGCATTAGCGTAGGTTTTTTTTAAATTGTTTGGAACGCAAATTGAACATGCGTCCCACCCGCATGGCAAAAAAAAAAAAAACACGAACTAGTGACTAGATCAACGCGGTATATATTTTAGGTAATTTTGTAATATATAATCTTTGCGGTAAACTCTGTAGTTGATGGCTGTCCTGAAAAAGATATGCCGCTATGTAGTGTACGGTGAAAGAAGTGAAATTCTTCACCTCTGTTGTATTCTTTGCTTGATAAAGGCAATTTAGTCGAAACGTTTCTGTTTATTGTCATTGTTTTTGTAAATCTCTAGTACTTTGTTATTGTTAAAAATATTTTTACGTGTTTCGCTCAACTCAACTCAGTTGACAACTTACTCAACACGTAGCACTGTAGTGTGCGAAAGAAAATTTCTGCAGACAAGATGTATTAATCCAGGGGCAATTCCTAAATCTAATCTATTCTATGATGGTTTTGTTATTTATTACCATTATTTTCTATAATTGTATACTATTTTTATATCAAATTGGGGATTCAATCGATAATTAAACGGACTATTTGATCCAGAGTTATCTTTTATCTGGGAAGTAGTTTGGTCACGTAATAATGAATATTCATCTTCCGGCTGAAGATTCTCCCGTTCTAGCTAAGTATATCTCGCATTTTGGGTAGATCAAAATGTAGTGCTCAGAGCTTGATCGTGGTCAGAAAGTGGAGCCTTCATAAAGGCCATAAATACACTTAAACAATCTGACAGCTCTCATCCGAAAGAATGAAATCTTGGGACTCTGTCCAACAACTGTGTGCACTCGTTGCGCACTACTGGGTCGGGGAGGGGAGTGATTCATTTTAAACTCTCAATTTTATTGATTTCTGCATTCTTTTGCTAATCTCTTTTGTTTTAAACAGTTCTCTCTATATGTCATGATAATGTGGGGTTTACTGTGTAGCGCGTATGAAGGCCATTGCAGAGCAAAGTGGGCATACAGGACAACTACTACTGATATGTTTGGGGTTTTCTGTTTAGCGCGTATAGAAGGGGCCATTGCAGAGCAAGTGGGGCTACAGGACAACTACTACTGATATGCTTAGGTTTTTCTGTGTGGCGCGTATAGAAGGGCCATTGCAGGCAAAGTGGGCATACAGACAACTACTTCTTCCAGTATGAAGATGGAGGGTTTAGGCCATTACTGCTGCCCCAGTGCTCTCCCGGAATCTGTTTACTGGGACCGTTGTTGTATCTGACTCTCACGGGTGCTTGGAAGGTCCAGGAATGACAAGTTGCGGTATGAGTATATGTCATCTTAGAAGTTTCCAGCATTCAGGAGATATACACCTGGAAATGACAAAGCAGACAGGCTGCTAAAGAGGTCTACACAAGAACAACTGGTAAAAGCAACAACTCCACATACAGCAAAGCAAATCCTAACAACTCTCCATACACAAAAAATTTTAACAACTCTCCATGCAGCAAGCAAATCCTAACAACTCTCCAAAAACAAGCAATCTAACAACCCACAAAAAAATCCTAACAACTCTCCAACAGCAAAGCAAACCCTAACAACTTCCATACAGCAAGCAAATCCCAACAACTCTCCATACAGCAAAGAAAACGCAACTCTCCATACAGCAGCAAATCTAACAACTTCCATACAGCAAAGAAAATCTTGGTTATTGGTTATTGGTTACAAACTGATTCATTGACTCCGGGCAGACCCAGGTATTTAATGGCTACTGACATTAACTGATGATTATATAATGTACAATTAAAACTCATTATATTTAATGTTATTGATAATATCGAGGGAAAATCCGAACAACTCTCCATACAGCAAAAAAATACCACTAACACCATCTTTAAAATCTGGCCGAACAGATGGGCCATTGGAACTCGGAAAAGAGGTTTACGGCACACGGCCAACCCAAACCTCAGCCAACTAACAAGAAGAGATCAGACCATCATTTTTGAGCTCTATCCCAACACATACCACTTCATCAACATAATTCAACCACAACACACTCCAGAGTGCCAGCTGTGTGCACATCATCACGAGACCGTTGACCACCATCTCTTCAGTTGTCAAAAGCTGGACGACGTCAGGAAGATCCTCCTTCCTCCAAGGTCAGATAAATGGAACACATTATACAGAACAAAGGCAACACAAACACATATGGTACGATTACATACATCAGCCGAAGGACAAAACCAAGTGCCGCTGATCATTGTAGACAAAGAAAAGTCACGTGATGGTATTTGTTTCATGTATTAGTTCGACTTTTTAATTCGTAGCTATTTTGTCAAAATGTGTTTAGTTTCGACTATTTTCATTACAGCTTTTGTCCAAAATGTGTTTAGTTTCGACTGTTTTCATTTACGTAGCTATTTTGTCCAAAATGTGTTTAGTTCCGAAAGTAATTATTGCTTGGTTCAAATGAAGCAAAACGAAGAGCGATAAGGCCGCAATCAGTTTTATACTGGAAAACTGAACATTATATTAAAATGTAGATTGTGTAGAAGATATCTGAAGAAATATTGAAAACAAGAAAATATGTACAGGAACAAAAATATTAATGCAATAGGTCCAGTTGCGGCTCGTACCTAACAAATTAGTGGAGTGCTGCTTCGAAGATTTAATCCACGCTTGTACAACATTGTCTGCACAGCTGAAACGACAGTGCCAGAGCTATCTCAACCTAGCATGCAGCTTCTTATCTCCAACGGACATGTGCGTATGCGTACAACAGCCAAACACCGCCTCATTGGAACTGTGAAGCACATAGTTTCATGCAAAGAATTTTTGTAATTTTTCATGAATTATGGCTATGAAATGGCTATGACATTAATCTTGATGATTATATAATGTACAATTAAAACTCGTTATATTGAATGTTATTGATAATATCGAGGGAAAATATAGAGCAGCAGTTCCTATACAAGAGCCGCCGCTGGTAATACAATTTATATATGTCAAATAATTACTTCATATCTCCGTCCCACAGTCAACTCCTCCTGTTGTTCACTATTGGTTATTGGTTACTAAACTGACGTCATTGCACTCCAGGCAGACCCATAGGTACTCAGTCTCCCCAACAGATATCGAAGAGTATGCATACTGATGGTTCCTTTGGCTCGCTGATCAAACACACTTCTCTCTCTGCCTCTCAGGCATCCAGTTCGACTTGAACAACGGCTAACTCAAAATGCTAAATCATTCAACATCGATTTTAGTGTCATCATCCAACAGACAGTCGCGAAGAGACCGAAGAATATCCCCTTATCCATCTTCAACTCCCAACAATCGATGCTTTTGATGCAAGCCTGTCCGCTCTCTCATTACCATAAACACCCGCATGCCCTGGACAGTATATCCACGTAAGCCGCTGGAGGTTAGAAACTTCTATAGACGACATCCACTCATACCGAAACCTCTCCTTCTGGATTTTGTGAAGCATCGACTGATTTATGTAAGTCACGTCATTACTTCGTATCTCCGTCCCCCACAGTCAACTTCCTCCTGCTGTTCACTACCAAATTGTTATTTCAAATCTTCGTTTCTAGTTACTGATTCTTCTTACCAAGTTTCTTCTTGGTTTCCTCGACTCTCTTACTTTGTGGATTATATACTAGAAACATCAAGATAGAATTACAATACAATAACAATACAATACAATAACATTTATGTTAGTTGTGTTTGCATTGTCCCATCTCTCTTCCTCTGTGGATTATATACTAGAAACATCAAGATAGAATTACAATACAATAACAATACAATACAATAACATTTATGTTAGTTGTGTTTGCATTGTCCCATCTTCTTCTCTGTGGATTATATACTAGAAACATCAAGATATATCTACAATAACATTATAAATCAATACAATACAATAACATTTATGTTAGTTGTGTTTGCATTGTCCCATCTCTCTTCCTCTGTGGATTATATACTAGAAACATCAAGATATATTACAATACAATAACAATACAATACAATAACATTTATGTTAGTTGTGTTTGCATTGTCCCATCTCTCTTCCTCTGTGGATTATATACTAGAAACATCAAGATAGAATTACAATACAATAACAATACAATCAACATTTATGTTAGTTGTGTTTCTTTTCCCATCTCTCTTTCTCTGTGGATTATATACTAGAACATCAAGATTATTACAATACAATAACATTACAATACAATAAAAATTTTCAATACAAAAAATTTATGTTAGTTTTTTCTTTCCCATCTCTCTTCCTCTGTGGATTATATACTGAAACATAAGATATTTACAATAAATAACAATACAATACAAATTTATATTGTTGTGTTTGCATTTCCCATCTCTCCTTCCTCTGTGGATTATATACTAGAAACATCAAGATATATTACAATACAATAACAATACAATACAATAACATTTATGTTAGTTGTGTTTGCATTGTCCCATCTCTCTTCCTCTGTGGATTATATACTAGAAACATCAAGATATATTACATACAATAATACAATACAATAACATTTATGTTAGTTGTGTTTGCATTGTCCCATCTCTCTTCCTCTGTGGATTATATACTAGAAACATCAAGATATATTACAATACAATAACAATGCAATACAATAACATTTATGTTAGTTGTGTTTGCATTGTCCCATCTCTCTTCCTCTGTGGATTATATACTAGAAACGTCAAGATTAAATTTACAATACAATAACATTTATAGTGTGTGTTTGCATTGTCCCATCTCTCTTACTCTGTGGATTATATACTAGAAACATCAAGATAAATCTACAATACAATAACATTTATAGTTGTGTTTGCATTGTCCCATCTCTCTTACTCTGTGGATTATATACTAGAAACGTCAAGATAGAATTACAATACAATAACATTTATAGTTGTGTTTGCATTGTCCCATCTCTCTTACTCTGTGGATTATATACTAGAAACGTCAAGATAGAATTACAATACAATAACATTTATAGTTGTGTTTGCATTGTCCATCTCCTCCTTCCCAACCCTTCCTTGTTTCATTATTTAAAAAAAATAGATTAATAGCTCACATAAAATGGGGTTGAATTGCCACACATGATCTGTCTCCTACATCCGCTACCATCGACTGTGCGAGGGAGTAATTGTGCGACTATGTGTGTCAGTCTGTCTGTAAACTGTGTGCGCGCGTACTCTCACGTGAAATTGCAGTTTATATTCGGACTGTCGTTTGCGTCATCGGTCACGTGCTTTTCAATAATAGCATATGGTTTCTATATGTTGATGTCTGCTAGATAAATCGATCCTTATAGCAGCTTTTGATCTGTACGTTTCTCTATATGTTGATGTCTGCTAGACAAATCGATCCTTATAATCTTTGATCTGTACGTTTCTCTATATGTTGATGTCTGCTAGATAATCATCCTTATAAAGCCTTTTGACCCTGTACGTTTCTCTATATGTTGATGTCTGCTAGACAAATCGATCCTTATAGCAACTTTTAAATCTGTACGTTTCTCTATATAGTTGATGTCTGCTAGATAAATCGATCCTTATAGCAACTTTTGATCTGTACGTTTCTCTATATTTGATGTCTGCTGAAAATCGTCTATAGCAACTTTTGATCTGTACGTTTCTCTATATGTTGATGTCTGCTAGACAAATCGATCCTTATAGCAGCTTTTGATCTGTACGTTTCTCTATATGTTGATGTCTGCTAGATAAATCGATCCTTATAGCAACTTTTGATCTGTACGTTTCTCTATATGTTGATGTCTGCTGAAAATCGATCCTTATAGCAACTTTTTGTCTGTACGTTTCTCTATATGTTGATGTCTGCTAGAAAAATCGATCCTTAAAACAACTTTTGATCTGTACGTTTCTCTATATGTTGATGTCTCCCAGACAAATCGATCCTTAGTAACTTTTGATCTGTACGTTTCTCTATATGTTGATTCTGCTAGACAAATCGATCCTTATAGCAGCTTTTGATCTGTACGTTTCTCTATATGTTGATGTCTGCTAACAAATCGACCCTATAGCACTTTGATCTGTACGTTTCTCTATATGTTGATGTCTGCTAGAAATCGATCCTTATAGCAACTTTTATCTGTACGTTCTTTTATATGTGATTCTGCTAGACAAATCCGATCATAGCACTTTATCTGTACGTTTCTCTATATGTTGATGTCTGCTGAACAAACCCAGTCCTTATAGCAGCTTTTGATCTGACGTTTCTCTATATGTTGATGTCTCAGACAAATCGATCCTTATAGAAACTTTTGATCTGTACGTTTCTCTATATGTTGATGTCTGCTAGACAAATCGATCCTTATGCAGCTTGATCTGTACGTTTCTCATATGTTGATGTCTGCTGATAAATCGATCCTATGCAACTTTTGATCTGTACGTTTCTCTATATGTTAATGTCTGCTAGACAAATCGATCCTTATAGCAGCTTTTGATCTGTACTTTTTCTCTATATTTGATGTCTGCTGACAAATCGATCCTTATAGCAACTTTGATCTGACGTTTCTCTATATGTTGATGTCTGCTAGACAAATCGATCTTATAGCAGTTTTGATCTGTACGTTTCTCTATATTGATGTCTGCTAGATAAATCGACCCTTATAGCAACTTTTGATCTGTACGTTTCTCTATATGTTGATGTCTGCTAGACAAATCGATCCTTATAGCAGCTTTTGATCTGTACGTTTCTTTGATTTATTTTGGGTTTTTTTCATATCACATATTTTTTTCCATTGATCTGAGATTCTGTTGCGATAAAAACGAGAGAGAGAGAGAGAGAGAGAGAGAGAGAGAGAGAGAAAGGGGAGCTGATACAAAGTGAAGTAAAGAGAGAACATTGGACAAAACTGATTTGTTGGTTTTGGTTGTGGTTACTAAACTGACGTCATTGCACTCCGGGCAGCCCCATAGGTGCTCAGTCTCCCAACATATATAGAAAGTATGCATCTGTGGTTCCTGTGGCTCGCTGATTAAAACACCTCTCACTCTGCCTCTCAGGCACCCAGTTCTCCGAACAAGGAAATTTCCCAAACTGTTTAAATCAGCCGTCGATTCAACATCGATTTTGTGTCCTCATCCAACAGAGAGTCGCGAAGAGACCGAAGAATATCCCCCTTATCCATCTCAACTCCCAACAATCGATGCCGTTGATGCAACCTGACCGCTCTCTCATTACCGTAAACACCCGCATGCCCAGGACATTATATCCAGGTAAGCCGCTGGAGGTTAGAAACTTCTATAGACGACATCCACTCATACCGAAACCTGCCCTTCTGGATTTTGTGAAGCATCGACTAAAAAGTCAGAACAACAACTGCCCCAAAATAAGTCCCAGAAATCCAATAGAGGGCAGCAGTCGCCCTCAACCTCCATCCTCGTACTAGAAGTAGTTGTCCGTTGCCCCGCTTCGCTCTGCAACAACCCTACCATGCGATAACCAGAAACCCCAGCCGGATTTCTCACCACGTTAAACCCAATCGGTATATCAAACATCATCATCCTTGCATTATCTTCTATCAGCTGCTTAACTGCGAGATCGGCCTTCATGTTGCCCTAATCTCTACATTCTCTTCCAAGAGTAATTATAACGTTGAGATAGTTCATCATGCCACCATCTGTTGGATCCATTCTTCCTTTTGGTAGGTTCGCACCGTGTCACCTGGCCATTGTTCTCTCAGCCTGGGCCACCCCGACATGCCCGCTTGATTCTCGTACCTTAACATCATTAGTGTTCTTGTGAAGTGGATGTCTCTTACCCGAGTAACCCGATATATGCCTTGGTTTGGCGATTGCATGACGGGAGCGTAGTGACAGAAGGCCAAGCATTTTCTCATTTTCCCATGGGGTATCCCCTGTGCGCCCAGAACTATACGCATCCTTCATTCTGAACCCGTTCGAGTCGTTCATGTGATTTTGATATCGTAAGAATTCCGAGTCCGTAATCTACCACTGACATTACCAGTCGATCGAACAAAATGGCAATTAGTCTCTGCCCCAAGGTGACACCATAACTTGAAGCCGCAAGCCCACGCTTGCCCCCGTTGTATCGTCTGTTCAATATGGTGTTTGAAAGATAAACTACGATCAAAGGTTACAAGATGCGCAACCTGTCTCTGCGCTCGATGGTATGTTCATCAAAGATGGTACGAAATGAGCCCCAGCCGGTGCTACGGGTTCGTGCACCGACTGGTCTCCGAACAGACAAAAAATATGCAACTGATTTTTAAGACGTAGTTTCTGTGCAACACCCAATTTAAAACCTCAACGTTGCTTAGCAGATCGTCGTTGACTGTATTTGGGTACTTGATATATTGCGAAAATCATGTCTCTTTACTGTAAAATCTAAATGCAAAGGAATCTTTCGGTATTTTTAAAGTTTTATATTAACTGTTGTTGAAGGTTAGATCTACGAGGGGTGTTCAAAGAAAACGGGCTTGTGGATTTATTTAAAGTATCATACAAAATAATAGTTTCAACAGAATTAAACAAAACGTTGAATAAAATCCTGGTTCATCAGAAAATCTCCGTATCTTAGGCAAGCATCCCCCTGTTTGGAGACGCGAATGCGTCCGAAAATAATCTTGATCGTAGTTTATCTTTCAAACACCATGTTGAACAGACGATACAACGTTGCAAGCGTGGTCTTGCGGTAGTTTATCTTTCAACACCATTTGAACAGACGATACAACGTTCAAACGTGGTCTTGCGGGGGTTATCTTTTCAAACACCATGTTGAACAGACGATACAACGTTGCAAGCGTGGTCTTGCGGTAGTTTATCTTTCAAACACCATGTTGAACAGACGATACAACGTTGCAAGCGTGGTCTTGCGGCTCTCAAAGTTATTTGCCTCACGTCTTGATCAGAGACTACTTGTCCTTTTGTTTGATCGACTAGTTATGTCGGGGAAAGATTACGGACTCGGCATTCTTACGATATCAAGATCACAATGTGAACGACTCGAACCGCGACCATCGTAAATAACGATGGGCCCAAATGGAACAGGTTTATAATGGGGGTATTGTATGTCCTGGGCTGCCCAGAATATCCCCCTTGTTAAGATGAGATATATGCTGGCCTTGTCACTAGCCCCGTCTGCAATCGCCCAACAGGCATATCCGGACGGCGGATAAAGACATCCACCGCACAAGAACACTTATGATGTTAAAGGGGACGATATGAAGCGTGGCATGTCGTGGATGGAGGCTGAAAGAACAAGTGGCCACAGTTGCGACCCTACCAAAGGGAAGAATGGATCCCAACAGATGGTAGCATGATGAACTATCTCAACGTTATCATTACTCTTGGAAGAGAATGTAGAGATTGGGGCAACATGAAGGGTGATCTCGCAGTTAAGCAGCTGATAGAAGATAATGCAAGGGATGATGATGTTGTTGATATACCTGGTCGGGTCATCATGGTGGGAAATCAAGCTGGGTTTCTTGCTAATGGCAGGGAGGGTTTTCAGAGCATGGAGCTAGGGGCAACACTTCTAGTATTAGGATGGAGGTTGAGGCCTTCTGCCTCCATGGCTCTCTGCGACTTCATTTACAAGGCCGTTTTTGTATCGACCTCAGTCGATGCTTCACAAAAATCCCGAAAAGGGGAGGTTTCGGTATGAGTGGATGTCATCTGTAGAAATTTCCAACCTCCGACTTACGTGGATATACTGTCTGGACATGCGGGTGTTAACGGTAATGAGTGAGCGGGCGATTTGCATCAACAGTATCGATTGTTGGGGGTTGAAGATGGATAAAGGGGATGTTCTTCGGTCTCTTGAGACTGTCATTTGGATGAGGACACTAAAATAGATGTTGAATCAATCAAGCAATTTAGGCAGTTGGGTTACCCGTTGTCAAGTGAACTGGATGCCTGAATGGCAGAGTGAGAGTGTGTTTAATCAGCGAGCCGCCCAAACTATCAGTATGCATACTCTTTGATATCTGTTGGGGGACTGAGCACCTATGGGTCTGCCCGGAGTGCAATGACGTCAGTTTAGTAACCCTAACCAAAAACCAATACCCAAAACCCAAAAACGAAAGTCTCGCATTTATGGGGAAAGGGTTCTGGCAAGTTCCCTCCAGTGCTTTCGTTTATGGGAGTTAACTTCCTGATGTTTATGGGGAAACGTTCTGACAGTTCCCTCATTTTTTTCGTTTATGGTGGATCCCAGCATCTCTAATATTTATGGGAATTGTTCTGGCAAGTGCCTTCGACCGCTATTCATTCAAAGGTTCTAACGTCTTCGATATTTCTGCGAATCATCATTGACATGGACGGACTTTTGTCTTGAATTCATTGTATCTGCATAGTATTGCTGGGTGTGAAGTACTGTTGTTGGGTAATTGTGTTTCAAAGAATAACGTTTTTTGTTTCTAATTTTGATTTAGTACTGATATTGTTTCTGCTATGTTTCCAATAGTCTTGTTATTATTTTACCTTATTTCTCAATGTTACTTATTTTTTTTTCTGCAGACATTTCATCTCTGTTGTTATCATTTTATTGTTTTCATTTGCTGAAAGTGTCAAATTTTGCACTGGAAGCACAAAGTTTGGAATGAAGATTGTATTGTATAAGGCTCTTTTAGTGTGTGAAGATACCCGTTTGCAATTTAATGTCGGTGTCATTTGGTCTATGACTTGTCTAGCTTTATTGCATCTTTGCAGTATTTCAGTATTTATCCTTACATCTGCTGATATCGAGCTTCCAAAATACGTAATTTTGTTATCACTTGTTCCAATTGTTGGTTTATTATGAAATATTAGTTTTCTTCTTTTGCTACTGTCATATCACCAGCCTTGTCAGCGTTCATTTTCATATTGTGATTTTGACATATATTATTTAGTTTTTAAATGTTCGTCAAGGACGTAGTAGTTATGGTAGCCGCACACCTTGAGCAGAGACTCCTTGTCCTTTTGTTCGATCGACTGGTTATGTCCGTGGTAGGTTCTACATTCTTACGATATCAAAATCACAATGTGAACGACTCGAACGGGTTCATAATGGAAGTATGCGTATATTCCTGGACTGCACTAGAGATACCCCATTGTGAAGATGAGATATATGCTTGACCTTCTGTCACTACGCTCCAGTCATGCAATCGCCTAAACTAAGGCATAAATGCCGGCTACGGCGGATAAAAGACATCTACTGCACAAGAACACTTATGATGTTATGGGCACGAGAATAAAGCGTGGCATGTCGTGGATGACCCAGGCTGAAAGAACAATTGGCCAGGTGACCACGGTTGTGACCCTACCAAAAGGGAAAGAATGGATCCCAACAGATGGTAGCATGACCAACTATAAATGCACGAGTCTTATGCAAAAACAGTCTATTGAAAGACAGCAAGATTAGATCTTCGCATGATTCATCATGGTTGGAATCGTCGATTGAATTAACTATTTAACATATGGTGTCATTGTGTGTGATAAATAATAATGGTGATAGTACACATTATCATCTTACTCTTGATTTAATTTAACATCTAGTGATGTTCTTGTTTATTGATTGATCGTATATTAACCGATACATCTCTCTAGAAAGTTCATATGTGTCCAATGTGAGAGCTCTCTTTATTAAAAGACATTCACATACATTTGTTTCAGTTATTTTGCTTCTTTTACATAATTCTAGTTTGCTTTATTTATATTTATACATACATCTTTCATCTCATATTATTAGTGTACCTGTGTATTTAACGCCACTGCCTTGTGTAAACAGTACTACATTTACTACCTTGTTGCACTCTGGAATATTCTGTATTTTTTAAGATGACAAATCTGTCTTCTATGAAAAAGATTGCGATTCAAGTCAGTCTTAAAAGACCACCAAGCTGATTAGACGTTGCTTTGATGCAAACGGTGGTCTGACACATTGACGTCATTTAATGGATTTTTTCTGGGTGGAAATAGGAACAAATTTGACAAACTTGTTATTGGTACGTATGATGCATGTGCGAGCCAGTGCTGCAACATATATATATATATAATGGAGACACACGTATGATGCATGTGCGAGCCAGTGCTGCAACATATATATATATATAAGGAAACAAAATTCCATAATACGCCTTCTTCGAGCGCTCCATATCGACCACTTGTTAACCACTCTTTGTGATGTGTATATGATCTGCGTCTAAGAGCGATTGTACGCTGTGCAAGTTATACGCCTACAAGAAGGCCATCACATCCGATTTTGCGACCTTTTTTACTAGGGCAGCTTCCTAGCCTTCCTCAGTCGCCTCTACGACATGCCTTGTGGGTCGCAGTATTACTCTCTTTTCTCCCCTTGGGAGCCCGACAACACACGCATAATACGTTTAAATGGCTTATGTATACACAGGCAGTGGTGACTCGTGTAGTGTATAGGCACTGCCAAACTGCAGCACTCCATACTTTCACTCAATATTATCGACAATATTCAATATAATGAGTGTACATTATATAATTCTCAAGCTTAGTGTCAGTAGCCATCCTCTAGTTGGCTTAATTTGTTTTAGAAATATTCTTGTATGGAACTGTGCGTTTTACAGTTCCAGCGTCGCGGTGTCTTGCTGTTGTGCGCATGCTCACATGTCCAATTCAGATAAGACTGCACGCTAGATAGAGGGCTTATGACACTATCGCTTATGCAGTGCCGATGTGTTGAATGGAGAAATATTTTAGCGTTTTGGGGGTTCTTTATTCTAGTAAATCAAATTACAGATATTATAACAAAACGTATTCTGGAACAATTAGACATAATCCTACAAGTCAGTGAACATAAATTGATAGCTCAGACATTTCATGGTGCAACTGTCATGATAGGCACAAGAAAAATAAGCAGGAATTCAAGCAAAAATAGAAACAGTTTATAGAAATGCAAATTCACTGTTATGCACATCAACTTAATTTCATAATGAGAAACGCAGTAAGTGTTACATGGAACACAAGAACATATTTATCTAACATTTTGGATATTTCAACATTCTTCTCAAGATCACCACAACGTTTTTCCCATTCTGAAGAAGAAGCATATGGGCGTCAGCATTTCAAGTTCATCCCCGACAATGTGGGACTTAACAGAGTTTCTGAAAATTTGCAACATTAAAAAGCTGCTTACTGAAATCAGTCAACATTGAATGAAGATCAAACCATTGCAGAAGCAACAGGAATGATAAAATACCTGAATTATGATACTGTCATGTTTTGCTTAGAGTTTTTTTCATCAAATTATTCCTCATGTTGAAGTAATTGACAACCAAATGTAATCTAGAGAAATTAGTGTGTTTATAAATAAGTCAATGAATATATAACAGATTTGAAAAATGCTATTTTAGAAAATAAAACTCAAAGTACTGTGAGAATCCTTTAAAGACACTCATGGCAGAAGCTAAGGAAATATGTGACTGTATATCTGTTGATATAATGGACAGACACTCTTCCACTAAACATTTAGTAGCTGCTAAATTGTTCAACAAGAAAAGCTTCACTAGTTTTAAGAATGAAATAAATGTCTACAGAAGAGTTAATACTGACCACTGAGGAATATCCAATGATTGACAAAGAAAAACTTGAAACTGAAGTAAACGTATTTTATTGTAGATTTGATATGCATAAATATTGCAAATTAATTGAGCTTCTGAAATGTATCTTGGGAAAAAAATCACATGATACTCTTAGTGAATTTACGAAAGTGATCAAAATCCTCTTGACAATTCCCATGACAACATCAGAACCAGAACGCTGCTTTTCAACACTAACAAGAATAACAACCTTTCTATGAGCAATATGAACCATGAAAGACTAATTCACTTACAGTGCTTGAAATGGAAAACAATTTCAGTCGTCATCCAGAGATCAAATGAAAATTATTCATCTTTGCGCGCAAAATAAAACAAGAAAAATGGATTTCAGTTTGAAATGAATGGATCATGTTTGAACTGTAATTGAAGCAATGAGTAGTAAACATTATTTTTTGTTGGTTTAGGATTTCATCAAGTTTATATATACATTTCTTTTGATATGTTTGTTTGTTTGACATAATATTCAAACAATAGCTAAACATTTACTCAAGCAGCAGCTCCACTAATTTTATCTACGAACAGCTGCTGCTTGCAGGAGATATAATTAAAAGTATAGCTATGCAAGCTAGTTCTGAAAATTATCATCGAAATAGATTGGCTCGAACAAAACTGTACCATCCTAACAGTCATTTGGAATTTGTTTCTCTCATAGGCCAGATGATCCGCCTTTGCAGCCGTCATGCTCAACTCATCAGTTACATCCTGAATTCTTCTTCCTCGTGGTCTTCCTCTTCTCCTCATTGCCGCAATGTCTCCGCCCATAATGATCTTCTCCAGCTCGTCGTGTCTTTTTATATGACCAAAATATTTCAATTTTCTTTTTCTGAGTTCCTTCTTCATTTTTTTCAAACTACTTTCATTTTTTCAGTTCATTCTGGATCGATCTATTTGTTCTGTTCTCTATCTGTGATAACTAATACGGATAACTCTTCTGTAAGACATATATTCAATAGCACATTTCTGTTTTTCCACTGTCTTGTTAAATATACATGCTTCACATCCATACTTTGTTACTGGGAATATACATCCTTCACATCCATACTTTGCTACTGGGAATATACATCCTTCACATCCATACTTTGCTACTGGAAATATACATCCTTCACATCCATACTTTTCTACTGGGAATATACATCCTTCACATCCATACGTTAATACTGGGAATATACATCCTTCACATCCATACTTTGCTACTGGGGAAAATACATCCTTCACACCCATACGTTAATACTGGGAATATACATCCTTCACATCCATACGTTAATACTGGGAATATACATCCTTCACACCATACTTTGCTACTGAATATACATCCTTCACATCCATACTTTGCTACTGGGAATATACATCCTTCACATCCCATACTTTGCTACTGGGAATATACATCCTTCACACCTATACGTTAATACTGGGAATATACATCCTTCACACCCATACGTTAATACTGGGAATATACATCCTTCACATCCCATACTTTGCTACTGGGAATATACATCCTTCACACCCATACGTTAATACTGGGAATATACATCCTTCACATCCCATACTTTGCTACTGGTAATATACATCCTTCACACCCATACGTTAATACTGGGAATATACATCCTTCACATCCATACGTTGCTACATGGAATACATGACTTCACATCCATACTTTGCTACTGAATATACATCCTTCACATCCATACTTTGCTACTGGGAATATACATCCTTCACATCCATACTTTGCTACTGAGAATATACATCCTTCACATCCATACTTTGCTACTGGGAATATACATCCTTCACATCCATACTTTGCTACTGGGAATATACACACTCTTAATATTCTGATCTTTGTTTTCCTATCGGTTCCATTTATACTATTTTTAGTCGTCTAATTGTAAGGCCAGGTTTGTTCTTCTTTTACTTTCCTTCATCAAATTTCCATCTGTTGTTAGCAGTGAACAGAGATATTCAAAACTGTTCACATTTTCTACTTTCCCCGTGTTGATAAAAAAATCATTTAACATGCTTATTTTATTATTTGTCAATAGTTTTGTTTTTGCCACATTGAGATATAGATTTTGTTTCGCTTTCTCTTACTTCCATTTAATTTATGAATCCTGTTTTGCGATGTTGACAGTAACACTTTATCGTCAGTATATCTTAATTCATGTATCTTTGTCTTTTGTAAATCTCTTAATTTATATTTTCCAGACCAGTTGATTCTATCTATTGAACCTATCCTATCTATTTATTCTCTAATCCTGTTTTGCCTTTCAGCGTCAGGTCAAAAAGAAACGCCTGGGGCAAGCTCTATGCGCATTGTCTTTCTTTCTCTTCTCCAGTCCTGATTTGCCTCACAGCTTACGATAAGAAGAGATTTCTAGACGGGCTTTGACACAATTAAAGGAGAAATCAAAGAAAGTATAGACAATATCAAGACTACACTAAATAAACATTTATATAATACAACACGGGCGACTAGCACTAGAACGCAAATTAAAGCTCCCACCCCTACGCTTAACGGCAAGAGTGGACAATCAACTCCATCATTCACCTGGAGAAAGAGAATAGATAGATAGAATTTCTTGCTTAATTAAGGCTGTTTTGATGTTATTGTATAAAATAAAAAGGAGTCAACTAGACTGTCAGAGAATGAGGAATAAATAATGGTAGATATGTTTGATGGAATGAAAGTGTGACCTGAAGAATGTTGATTTGAATTTGTGTTTGAATTTTGAGACAAGACACGTTCTATGAGAAGCACACGCAAAATTTGAGATGACACGGCACGTCTTAAATTGGATGACACATTTCGTACTACTTGACACGTTCTCGGATGGAATATTTAGGACGATATGACACGTACTAAGTTGCATGGGACATACTGGACGACTTGGCGCATTATAAATTGCGTGATAAATGCGGACGCTGTAGTCAATGTATTGTTTTAATGGTGTTGCACAGACGATGAGGACGAGTGTGAACTTTTGACCAATATTTGCAGCTACAAAACAAGAGCCCTTATTAAACAAATTGACAATGTTTATAGATTGGAGAGAATAGATTCTCTGCAACTAGTTAGTTAGTTAGCTAATTATAGTTAGTCGGCACACTAATTAGTTAGTTAGTTCACTAATTAGTTAGTTTGTTAGTTAGCTCATTAATTAGATAGTTAGTTAGTTAGCTCATTAATTAGTTAGTTAGTTAGCTCACTAATTAGTTAGATAGTTTTTACCCTACTGATTAATTAGTTGGTTAGTTAGTTAACCACATTAGTTGTTAGCTCATTAATTAGTTGGTTAGTTAGTTCACTAATTGGTTAGTTAGCAAGTTTACTAATTAGTTTTTCACAATAATTAATTCCCCTAAAATGGATGTTGAATCGATCAAACAATTTGGGCAGTTTGTAGTTACCCGTTGTAACAAGTATAACTGGATGCCTGAAGGGCAGAGTGAGAGGTGTGTTTAATCATCGAGCCATGGGAACCATCAGTCTTTTTTATATCTGTTGGGGAGACTGAGCCCCCGGGTCTGCCCGGAGTAACGTCAGTTTATACCAATAACCAACATTAATTTACTATTGATTTCAGAATTAGTTACTAATTAGTTGGTTAGTGGTACAGTAATTATATAAATTCCCCAATTAGTTAGTTAGGTCGGTACAGTAATTAGTTAAAATTCCCCAATCAGTTGGTTAGTCGGTACAGTAATTAGTTAGTAATTCCCCAATTAGTTGTTGGAAACAGTAATTGGTTAGTAAATTCACTAATTGTTAGTTAGTAGTTACAGTAATTAGTTAGTAAATTCCCCAATTAGTTAGTTATCGTACAGTAATTAGTTAGAAAATTTCCCCAATGAGTTAGTCGGTACAGTAATTAGTTAGTAAGCTCACCAATGAGTTAGTCAGTAGTTGGAAAATAATAAATTATTAGTAAATTCATAATGAGTTAGTTAGTATTTGGGGAAATTCACAAATTAAAATTCACTAATGATTTAGTTAGTAGTTGGAAATTCACAAATTAGTTAGTAAATTCACTAATGAGTTAGTTGCTGTTAGAGTTATTAAATTCATAAATTAGTTAGTAAATTCATTAATGAGTTAGTTAGCTAGTTAGTAGTTATTAAATTCATAAATGAGTTAGTAAATTCATTAATGAGTTAGTTAACTAGATGTTCATCCTACAGACATACAATTTTATCAGTTATGAATTGTCTGCTGTTGTCACTGTTATATTCTAGTCAAGCATCGTTTGTTCATTAAATCGACATATTTCCGGCAAATACATATCTTCCTAAACTGCTGAAACATGCCATCAACGAAATCATTTCATGTGGCTTAGAAAAAACAAATCTGATGAAGAATTTCTTTTCTTTGTCATTTTAGTACAACGAAAAAAAAATTTAAAAATTTAGTTTTAATACAAACCCTGCCCTCTTTCCTTGCCCCTTACCTTAAACCCAAAGTCCACATAGCTGTCTTCTATTTTTTAATTGACACCTTGCCTCTTTCCACTGTTTGACAATGTCCCCCTTTTTCCCTTTCCATGTTAGACAATGTTCCTCTTTATTTCCTGTTGAAATTTCCCCTTTTATTTCCTACCCTGTTTAAAAATGTGTTCTCTTTATTTCCTTTCCCTGTTAGATTGGGTTCTCTTTTCCCCTGTTAGATAATTTCCCCTTTATTTCCCATGTTAGACAATGTTTTCTTTATTTCCCCTCTTACCACTTTGGACAATGTGTTCCTTTATTTCCCCTACTGGAAATGTTTCTCTTTATTTCCCCTTTCCACTTTGATAATGTTTCTTTTTTTCCTCTTTCCCCCTTTAGACCTGTGTTCCTTTATTTCCCGTTTGATAATGGTTCTTTTATTTCCACTCTTACTTTAGCCGGGTTTTCTTTTTTTTTCCCCTTTGAAATGTTTCCTTTTTTCCACTGTTAATAATGTGTTCCTTTATTTCCCCTTTGACAATGTTCCCCTTTATTTCCCCCTTTCCACGTTAGACAATGTTTATCTTTATTCCCTGTTAACAAGGGCCCTTTTTTCCCTCTTCCACTGTTAGACAATGTGTTCTCATTTCCCCTACCCTTTAGAAATGGGCCTTTTTTTCCACTGTTTAATAATGTCCTTTATTTCCCTTTAGACAATGTGTTCTCTTTATTTCCACTCACCACTGTTGACAAGTGTTCTCTTTTTTCCCCTTTACCACTGTTGATAATGTGCCTCTTTTTTTCCCTTTTAAATTTAGACCTGTTTCTCTTTATTTTTACTGTTAGAAATGTTTCTCTTTATTTCCCCTGTTGATAATGTTTCTCTTTTTTCCCCTGTTAATAAATTTTTTCTCTTTATTTTCCCCTGTTAGAAATGTGTTCTCATTATTCCACTGTTAGATAATGTTTCTCTTTATTTCCACTTTAATAATTTTTCTCTATTTCCCCCCACCATTTAAAAATAATGTTCCTCTTTATTTCACTGTTAGACAAAGTCCCTTTATTTCCCCTTACCACTGTTAGAC
This sequence comes from Arion vulgaris, assembly GCA_020796225.1. Lineage (NCBI taxonomy): Eukaryota > Metazoa > Mollusca > Gastropoda > Stylommatophora > Arionidae > Arion > Arion vulgaris. Next base: position 29,585 of record JADZMA010000196.1, read on the forward strand.
AATTTTCCTTTATTTTCCCCTACCATGTTAGACAATTTTTCTTTTTTTTCCATCTACCACTTTAGATTGGGTTTCTTTTTTTACTTTAGATAATGTTTTCTTTATCTCCACTGTTGATAATGTTTCTCTTTATTTCCCCAGTTAATAATTTTTCTTTATTTCCACTGTTGACAATGTGTTCTCTTTATTTCCCCGTTAAAATGTGTTTTTTTATTTTCCCTTTCCACTGTTAGTTAATGTTTCTCTTTATTTCCCCTGTTAGAAATTTTCCTCTTTTTTCCACTTTAATAATGTGCTCTTTATTTCCCTTTTAGATAATGTGTTCTCTTTATTTCCCCTGTTAGATTGTTTCTTTATTTCCTCTTCCATGTTAGACAATGGTTCTCTTTATTTTGTTAGATAATGTTTCTCTTTTTTCCATGTTAGATATGTTTCTCTTTTTTCCATGTTAGATAATTGTTCCTTTATTTTTACGTTAACAATTTTTCTTTATTTCCACTGTTAGACAATGTTTCTCTTTATTTCACTTTGACAATTTTCCTCTTTTTTTCCCTTCCACTGTTAGACAATGTGTTCTTTTATTTAAATTTTGACAATGTTCTTTATTTCCATGTTAGACAATGTTTCTTTATTTCCCCTTCCCCTTTAATAATGTGTTTTCTTTATTTTTTTTTCCATTTAGACAATGTTTTTTTTATTTCCCCCAAAGATAATGTTCTCTTTTTTTCCCCTTTTTTTTATAATGCCCTTTTATTTCCCTGTTAGACAATTTTTCTCTTTATTTCCACTGTTAGATAATGTCCCCTTTTTTCCCTCTTACTGTTAGACAATGTGTCCCTTTATTTCCCTGTTAGATAATTTTTTTTCCATTTAGATAATGGTTTTTTTTATTTTCCCCCTTTACCTGTTAGACAATTGGCTCTTTATTTTCCCCTGTTACCACTGTTAATAATTTTGCCCCCTTTTCCCAATTTTGATTGTGCCTCTTTATTTCCATGTTACCCCTGTTGACAATTGTCCTCTTTTTTCCACTGTTAGATAATGTTTCTCTTTTTTTCCCCTGTTAGAATTTTTTTTTATTTACTGTTAGAAATGTTTCTCTTTTTTTCCCAATGTTAGATAATTTTCCTTTATTTCCCCCGTTAGATAATGTTTTCTTTATTTTCCCCTGTTAGATAATTTTTTCTCTTATTTCCATTTTTTGATAATGTGTTTTCTTTTTCCCCTTACCACGTTAGAATGTGTCCCCTTTTTTTCCGTTAGATAAGGCCCTTTTTTTCCACTGTTAGATAATGTTTCTCTTTATTTCACTGTTGAATAACCCCCCTTTTTTTTCCCCCTGTTGGGAAAAGTTTTTTTTTTTTCCTGTTAGATAAGTGTTCTTTTATTTCCACTGTTGATAATGTTTCTTTATTTTTTTAAAAATGGTTTTTCTTTATTTCCCCCGTTAGTAATTTTTTTTCTTTATTTCCCCTTTTAGATAAATTTTTTTTTTTCCCCACCCCTGTTAGATAAAAGTGTCCTCTTTATTTCCATGTTGATAATGCCCTTTACCCTGTTAGATAATTTCCCTCTTTATTTCACTTTAAAAATGTGTTTTCTTTATTTCACAAAATAATGGTTTTTCCCATTTTCCCCTTTGGGTAATGTTTCTCTTTATTTCCCTGTTAGAAATGTTTCTCTTTATTTCCCCTGTTAATTGTGTTCTCTTTTTTCACGTTAGATAATTTTTCTCTTTATTTCCCCCTGTTAACAATTTTCCTCTTTATTTCACTGTTCCACTTTAGATAATGTGCCCTCTTTTTTTACTGTTAATAATGCCCTTTTTTTTCCCGTTAGATAATGTTTTCTGTTTTTTTCATGTTAATAAGTATTTTTTTATTTCCATTGTTAGATAATGTGTTCTCTTTATTTTTATGTTAGATAATGTGTTTCTTTATTTCCACTGTTAGATAATGTGTTTTCTTTTTCATTTAGATAATGTGTTATCTTTGTTTCCCCGTTAGAAATTGTTCTCTTTTTTTCACAGATAATTGTTCCTTTATTTACTGTTAGATAATGTGCCCTTTATTTCCTGTTGATAATGTGCCCTCTTTTTCCCCTGTTAGATAATTGCCCTCTTTATTTTCCCCTTTTATAAGTGCCCTTTATTTCCTGGAAAAATTGTGCCTCTTTATTTCATGTTAGATAATGTGTTTTCTTTATTTCCCCGTTGATAATTTTTTCTTTTTTTCCGTTAGATAATGTGTCCCCTTTTTTTTCACTGTTCCATGTTAATAATGTGTTCTCTTTTTACCACTGTTAGACAATTTTTCTCATTTCCACTGTTGAAATGTATTCTCTTTATTTCCATTTTTACCATTTGACAATGTTTCTCTTTATTTCCCTGTTACATTTGAAATGTGCCCTCTTTATTTCTCTGTTAGACAATGTGTTCTCTTTATTTCCATGTTAGAAATGGCCCCTTTATTTCCACTTTTGATAATGTTCTTTATTTTCTGTTGATAATTTTTATCTTTTTTTCCCCTGTTAGATAATGTGTTTTTTTTTTCCTGTTAGGTAATGTGTTCTCTTTTTTCCACTGTTAGACAATGTTTCTTTTTATTTCACTCTTACCAGTTAGACAATGTGTTCTCTTTATTTCACCGTAGATAATTGCCCTTTTTATTTCCACTGTTAGATAATGTGTTCTCTTTATTTCCCTCACCACTGTTGACAATTGTTCTCTTTATTTCCACTTTTACATTAGATAATGTGCCTCTTTATTTCACTGTTAGATAATGTGCCCTCTTTATTTCACTGTTAGATAATGTGTTCTCTTTATTTCACTGTTAGATAATGTGTTCTCTTTATTTCCACTGTTAGATAATGTGCCCCTTTATTTCACTGTTAGATAATGTGTTCTCTTTATTTCCACTGTTAGATAATGTTTTCTTTATTTCCCCCTGTTAGATAATGTTTCTCTTTATTTCCACTGTTAGATAATGTGTTCTCTTTATTTCCACTGTTAGAAAATTTGTTCTTCTTTTTTCCCACTGTTAGATAATGTTCTCTTTATTTTCCACTGTTAGACAATGTGTCCCTCTTATTTCCACTCTACCACTGTTAGACAATGTGTTCTCTTTTTTTCCCACTCTTACCACTGTTAGATAATGTTTCTCTTTATTTCCACTGTTAGATAATTTGTTCTCTTTATTTCCACTGTTAGATAATGTGTTCTCTTTATTTCCATTGTTAGACAATGTGTCCTCTTTATTTCCACTCTTACCACTGTTAGACAATGTGTCCTCTTTATTTCCACTGTTAGATAATGTGTCCTCTTTATTTCACTCTACAACGCTCATATTTGTTTAGTAAAAAAAGTATGAATAAAACTGATAGAAAACAAAGATCAGAATATTAAAATCATGCATATTGTCAGTGACAACATATGGGTGTGAGCATGGACATTTATAGGCGTGAAAAAGTATATATGTACTTTTGAAAATAAGTGTTACAGAAGAGTCCTACGATTATCATGGACAGAGAAGAAAAATAGGTCTACAACAAAGAACTCAAAATCAAAGAAAACTGCTGATGCTGCAAGAATGAGACAATTAAGTATTTGGACATATAAAGAGATCAGAATCCAGAAAAGACCATCATGGAAGGAGGCATCCCAGCGAAGAAACACAGGAGAAAATTGATTCAGGATGTAACTGATGGTTTGAGCATGACCGCTGCAGAGGCAGGACATCTGGCCTATGAGAGAAATGCTGAAGTACTGTTAAGGCTCAAGTTCTGCTCAAGACAAGCTATTTGATAATAAAAAACTGATCCATTTTAAGAAATACATATGAGAAAAAATACATCAAAAACTTGACTTGATCACAACAATATTGAGTTAATACAATCTTCGAAAACTAATCAACATTAATACCGCGCGAAATCGCCATTTATTGATATGCCATCACAGTGCCCGAAAATTCGAGAAACTTCTAAAACAATTGGAAAACCACTATCGTGTCGTCTAGGTCACAGAGTCTGCCGCAGACAGTATTAATTGGTTGCACCAGCTCTGATAGATGATACGTCTGAAAATAGAAATCAATTAAATAAATAAGAAACCCAATTCTTGTGATCGCTGCAGAAAATGTTCATAAGTCTGAATGTATTCTCATTCACTTGCATTGATTGATATCAGGAAGATACAACATAACTTCAGAATTTTTACAAGTTGTTCAGTTGAATGTTTGTGAACACTTCCCGACAACAAATATCATCCACTTGTCAGCGGCACTTGTTTATTTTATCAAGTATTCCAAACTCATTACTTCTTCGATGTTTAGTTAACTCAGCCAACTTGTTATCACGATCAAATGCTATGGAGTGTTTGGTATTTTAAAGCCATTTTCAAGCCTGCTCGCCCAGCGTGTTCGTAGCGCGTTGGACTACGGGTGACAAGTCCTCTGTGAGTGCGAGTTTAACTCCACGGACTGGCAAAGCACAGATTCCCCAGATTTACGGTGTTCGTGGCATCAAACCGAAGAGTTACGATGTCCATGACACCGAGCCGAAGAACTTTCAGCTCAAGTGCTAGGATCGAAAAAAGCCATTTCATGCTTTCTTCTATTTCACTGTCCACAGGTTACTTCTTACTAGTAATACATTCAAAGACTACATTTTTCATCGTGTTTTGTCCACTTCTTCATTTATTCGACACAGTTAATTAGTTAGTTTGTTCCTTTCGTGTCAAAGGCAGTATATAGGGCAGAGGTTTTAGATCTCCATGTGATGCGGTTCTTTGCTAGCAGTTGAGACCTCAATAGTTTGACATCCCAATAGTTTCTTTCCTGTAGATTGCCCTTCAAAAGTGGTGTTAATATAAAACCCTTTTAATAATTTCCGACATGTTTAATTAATCAAACTACTCTTAGTATAGACAATTGATCGATTTTGGTAAAAATTCGAACAACCAGACGTCATTTAAAATATTTCGGACGATGGGACAAGCATCTAAACAAAACAATCTTGGGTATTCAGGACGTCTGGTCACCCTGCTCCTTATACGTACAAAATACTGTATATATTTATGATGATGTCTTTCAATATTCTTGCTTGATATCTATAATTGTCCCACAACCCCGACTGCAGCCAGCATATAAGAATAATAATAGGCAGCTGTGCGTGAATTGAATTCCTATAATCAAGAAATAGTAACCTATTGGAACTGAATTATGATAATAGAACACAGGGAAAAAAAAAAGGAATTATGTGGGATTTAGATCAGAGACGAGACACTGGTCGGTGACACATGCACCATGCTCGTGCGTATCGATCCAGTGGCGCAGCTCGATGTTTCAAACCAGGGCAGCTGTAGTGTACTCTCCAACTTCCCACCTCTTGTCTCCAGCTGAAGTTGGAGGACACCAGTGTTTACTGCCTTTTTGTGTTGGGGTTTTCGTGTAAAGTATGCCAAACACTAATTCACAGTGTGTCATCGTAGATATTCCCGAGTAAACAACCTGCCTGGCCTTCTTGTCAGTCTGACATGAGACAAGGATATATTCTTTACTGTCAACTGATGTTTTTCCCTTATGGTAAGATATTGCTTTATAGTGTCATTTGTGATTTTTTTATTCTTTCAAGTACATGATGTTCAGTTACTGTGTATTACACTGCTGTTTTTAGTCTCTTTCCATTTAAAATCGATTATCGCCTTCAGTCTCTTTCCATAGTATCATCGCATTATGCCTTCAGACTCTTTCCATAGTATCATCGTATTATGCCTTCATTCCATAGTATCATCGCATTATGCTAGTCTCTTTTAGTATCATCGCATTATGCCTTCAGTATCTTTTCCCTAGTATCATTATGCCTTCAACATTTGGTCATCTAAATGCATCTTTTAATATTCTTTCTCTTTTGGGTTTTCACCTGTGTCTTTCCCTTTCCTTTAAGCATTCTCTTTTTCCTTTAAAAATTCCTTACCTTTAAATCAGCTCTCTTGTCCTTTTTCCACCCTTTGTATTGCTCCTTTCCCCCCTTTTCCTTTCCTTTAAGTCATTGCCTTTGTCCTGCTTCCTTCCCTTTAAATCATTTCTTTTCAACTTCCCCATCTTTAAGTCATTGCTCTCTTGTCAACTGTCTTCCCCCCTTTAAGTCTTGTCTCTTTCAACAACCCTTTTTTAAGTCAGCCTCCATTCTTCCCCCCCTTTGTCATTGCTTCTTGTCAACTTAACCCCTTACGCTTTAAGTCATTCTCTTTCAAACTTCCCCCCTTTAAGCATTTTCCCCTTTCAACTGTAACTTTTACCTTTTAAATCTTTTCCTCTTTTCCTTTTTTTACCTTTGTCATTGCCTCTTTTCCTTAACTTCCTACCTTTTAAATCATTCCTTTGTCAAAGGCCCCTTTCCTTTGTCATTGCCTCTTGTCCTGTAATTTTCCCTTTCCTTTAAGTCATTGCCTCTTGTCAACTGTCTTCCCTTTCCTTTTAAATCATTTCTCTTGTCAACTGTAACTTTTACGCTTTTAATCATTTCTCTTTTCACTTTTTCCCTTCCTTTAAGTCATTGCCCTTGTCAACTGTAACTTCCCTCGCTTTGTCATTTCCTCTTTACTGTAACTTTCCCCCCTTTGTTTGCCTTTGTCAACCCCCTTCGCTTTAAGTTTCTCTCTTGTCCTTCTTCCCCTTTCGCTAAATCATTGCTCTCTTTTCAATTAAAAATTCCCCTTTTAAATCATTTTCCTTGTCAACTGTAACTTCCCCTTTCGCTTTGTCATTTCCCCTTTTCAACTTAAATTCCCCTTTCCTTTGTCATTGCTCTTTGTCAACTTAACTCCCTTCCTTTAAGTCATTCTTTTTTTGTCCTTTAATTCCCCACCTTTAAGTCATTCTTTCAACCCTTCTTCCTTCCTTTAACTTTTTCCTTTTCAACTGTCTTCCCCTTCCTTTAAATCATTGCTCTCTTGTCAACTGTAATTTTTTCTTTAAGTCATTCTTCTTTCCTTTAACTTTCCCTTTTCCTTTTCATTCCTCTGTCAACTGTTTTTCCTTTCCTTTAATCATTGCCTTTTCAACTTTAACTTTCCCCCTTTTAAATCATTGCCCTTTCCTTTTCTTCCCCTTTCGCTTTAAGTCATTGCCTTTTCCTTCTTCCCTTACGCTTTGTTTGCCTCTTGTCAACTGTAACCCCTTTCGCTTTTAAATCATTTCTTTGTCCAACCCCCACCTTTTAAGCCCTTTTTCTTTTCAATTCTTCCCCGCTTTATCATTTTCCTTTCACTGTAACCCTTTTTTCCCTTTTAAATCATTGCCCCTTTCCTTTTTACTTTCCCCCCCCCTTTGTCATTGCTCTTTTCAACTCCCCCCTTTCAAGTCATTGCCCCTGTCAACGTAACCCTTACCTTTAAATCATTGCCCCTGTCACTGTCTTCCTTACCCCAAAACTTCCTCTTTCCTTAACCCCTTACGCTTTAATCATTGCTCTCTTGTCAACAACTTCCTTACGCAAGTCATTTTCCCTTGTCCCTTTAAATTCCCCACCTTTAAGTCATTGCCTCTTCCTTCTTCCTTGCAAAATCATTGCCTTTGTCACTTAACTTCCCTTACCTTTTGTCATTGCTTCTTTCAACTGTTTCCCTTTCGCTTTGGGGCATTTTCTTTTCCTTAAAATTCCCTTCGCTTTAAGTCATTGCTCTCTTTTCAACTTAACTTCCCCTTTCCTTTAAGTCATTTCCCCTTTTCCTTAACTTCCCTTTCCTTTAAGTCATTTCTCTCTTGTCCTTCTTCCCGCTTTAAGTCATTGCCTCTTTTAACTTAAATTTACCCCTTTGTCTTGCCCCCTTTTCAACTGTCTTCCCTTTCGCTTTAAGTCATTTTCTTTTACTGTAACTCCCCCCTTTGTCATTCTCTTGTCAACTGCTTCCCTTTCGCAAAATCTTTTCTTTGTCCTTCTTCCCCGGGTTTGTTTGCCCCTTGTCAACTTAACTCCCCACCTTTGTCATTTCCTCTTTTCTTAAAACCCTTCCTTTAAGTCATTGCTCTTTGTCCTTCTTCCCCTTTTAAATCATTTCTCTTTTCAACTTACTTCCCCCAGCTTTTAAACATTTCTCTTTCAACTGTAACTTCCTTACGCTAATCATTGCTCTCTTTTCAACTGTAACCCTACGCTTTGTCATTTTTTTTGTCCTTTCTTTCCTACAGTTCATCATTTCCTTTTCCTTCTTCCCTCGCTTTGTCAGCTCCTTTTCAACTGTAAACCCCCTTTTTGTTTTCTTTTCCTGTAACCCCACCTTTAATCATTGCTCTCTTGTCAACTGTAACTTCCCGCTTTAAGTCATTGCTCTCTTGTCAACTGTAATTCCCCTTCGCTTTAAGTCATTGCCTTTATCAACTGCCCCCCAGCTTTAAATCATTGCCCCTTTTCCCCTTCCCCGCTAAATCATTTTCCTCTTTTCAACTGTAACTTCTACCAAGTCATTGCCTTTGTCAACTTTCCCTTCCTTTAAGTCATTGCTTCTTGTCAATTAACCCTTTCAGTTCGTCATTCTCTAATGTCCTTTAACTTCCCCCACAGATTCAGTCGCCTCTTTTCAACTTCTTCCCTCAGTTCAGTCATTGCCTCTTGTCCTTAACCCTACGCTTTAAGTCATTCTCTTTGTCCTTAACTTCCCTTCCTTTAAGTCTTTTCTTTCCTTTTTAACTTCCTTTCCTTTTAAATCTTTCTCTTGTCAACTGAACTTCCCCACCTTTGTCATTGCTCTCTTGTCAACTGTAACCCCCACGCTTTTAAATCATTCTCTCTTTTCCTTTTCCCCGCTTTGGGCATTGCTCTCTTTTCACTTTCTTCCCTTGCTTTAAATCATTTCTCTTGTCAACTTAACTTTCCCTTTTCCTTTTAAATCATTTCCCCCTTTTTCCCTTCTTCCCTTCCCTTTAAGTCATTTTCTCTCTTTCAACTGTACTTCCACCTTTGTCTTGTTCTTTCCTGTAACTTCCCACAGATTCAGTCATTTTTCTTGTCCTGTCTTCCCTGCTTTAGTCATTGCCTCTTTTTCCTTCTTCCACCTTTTAAATCATTGCCTTTGTCAACTTTTTAAATTCCCCCGCTTTTAAATCATTTTTTTTGTCAACTGTCTTCCCTTCCTTTAAGTCATTCCTCTTGTCCCTTCTTCCCAAGATTCAGTCATTCTCTCTTTCCTTTAACTTCCTCCTTTAAATCGCCTTTGTCAACTTCTTCCCCTTTGCTTTTTCATTTTCCCCTTTCAACTGTCTTCCCTTACGCTTTAAGTCATTTTCTCTCTTGTCCGTCTTTTACCTTTAAGTCATTGCCTCTTGTCAACTGTCTTCCCAAGATTAGTCATTCCTAATTCAACTTCTTCCCTTAAAATTTCATTCTCTTTTAACTTCTTTCCCCCAGATTCAGTTTCCTCTTTTCAACTGTAACTTCCTTACCTTTTAAATCATTGCTCACTGTCAACTGTATCTTCCCTTGTTTTTGTCGGCTTTGTCAACTGTTCCCCACCTTTAGTTTTGATCCCGCCAACTTTTTCCCCCTCCCAATCCGTCTACCTTCACCGTGTCTTCCTTTTTCCTCATTCCTTTATTTATCTCAGTGTGCTTTATCTTGCTTTTTTTATCTTCAGTCTCCCCTGTTTTTCCCCTTTCTCGTTGGTTCGACGTTCTTCCATTTTTCCCCTTTTTGTGATGTCGACTTCTCTTACTTGTTTTCCCCCACTCGTTTGCTGTCATTCTCTCCCCTGGTTTTTCCCCTTTCTCTTGTGTCACCTTTTCCCTGGTTTTTTCCCCTTTCTCTTGATGTGGCCCCCTTCCCTGTGTTTCCCCTTTGTGATGTCCGTTCTCCACTGTTTTTTCCCTTACTCGGTGATGTCGACGTTCTCTCCACTGGTTTTTCCCTTCCGTGATGTCGACTTTCTCCCTTTTTTCCCACCCGGTGAGTCGACTTTCCCTGTGTTTTTTCCCACTTTGTATTCCGATTCTCTCCCCTGTGTTTTCCTACTGTTTGATGTCGACGTTTCTCCACTGTGTTTTCCCCTTTCCTTGTGATGTCGACTTCTCTCCACTGTTTTTCCCTGTTTATTCGACTTCTCCCTGTGTTTTTCCCTTACTTTGTGATGTGCGTTTCTTCACTTTTTTTCCCTCGTTGTCTGTCGACTTCTCCACTGTGTTTTTCCCCTTTCTCTTGTATTCGCTTCTCTTCCCGTTTTTCCTTACTGTTGTGATGTCGACTTCTCCCTGTTTTCCCTCGGGGTGTCGCTTCTCCCTGTGTTTTCCCCTTCCCTTTGGGTGTCGACTTCTTCCCTGTGTTTTCCCCACTCTTTTGATTACGTTTTTTCATGTTTTCCCTTTTGGGTTTTCAGAGATAAATACAATATAATACAAAAAGTCCCCGTACCAAACAAAATAGCGAGGAAATTATAGGGTGCGAACAAGATGGATGGTTCTTATTTTGAACAAGATAAGTTTATAGGGTGCGAAAAAATAAATTCTTTGGTGTGAAAAGATAAATTCATAGATGCGAACAAAATAAATTATATAGGGTGGGGAAAAAAGAGGGAAAAAATCGTCAATTTGAAGAAACATTAAAGATGAAAAAACTTTTCCCCGAATACCACGGAGGAATAAAAGGTTTAAAAATTTATTAAAACATCCCCAATCTGAAGATGACACATCAACAATTGATCAAAATGTTTCTATCAAAACAGCTCCATCCTGTCTAATATTGAGATGTGGAGATGATGTCACCCTATTAAACTCTCTTACATCTCTATCTGTCCAATTGAGATGTGGAGATGATGCCTCATCTATTAAACCTCACATCTCTATCTGTCTAACATTGAGATGTGGAGATGATCTCTCATCTGTAAAATCTCTTCAGTCTATCCTCTCTCCTGCCAAATTTTCCCCACCTGCCCAATATGGGATGTATTTACTCATCTCCTTTCAATCTATAATTATCCTTAGTCAGAGAACAATTTCTACTTCCTACCTTGCTGACCCTATGACCTCGTTGATTATGTTTGGTTGATTTGATCGTTAACTCCTGCGACCACCGTCTTCGCGAAACCGAGTTCTGGCTTCATCAGCCCTCAGCTCTCTCTTCGTGAGTGTTCTTGATTGTTTGTACTACAGTTATCGTGTTCATGGCACCGTAGTCTTATTGTTTGTTGGATTGTTTATCTGACAGTTGTGTGTTTAGTTAACTGTAAGTGTGTCGTTATTGCGGACATGATATAAAATATATATATATATATATATATATATATAATCACCTCTCTCTCTCTCTCTCTCTCTCTTGCAATAAGTAGTAATAGTATGTCTGTGGTATTACCTGTGTATTTATTGTCATCAACAGTCACATTACCAGTCCGTCTCAGTTTGTGCATGCTACACAGAATAAGAAATGTTACTACCATTGAATATTTCATTGTTACAAGTTGCATGTGTTTGTTCTGATGTAACTGATTCTGGGTTAAAACAGATATAACCTGTTAAGTCCTGATGTATTAAGTTTATTTTTCTTGTAGTCGACTCTAACATACTCCTTTTAAACTGAATGCCAGGATGTTTTGTTTTAGAGTATATTTGAAATAGTCCATAGCTACTATGTAAGGGCTCTATCAATGAATTTCAGCTAAGAAAAAAAAGGGGACTGATACCCGGAGACGTATATCGAACCTGTATATATTTTTTTCTGATTTGATATTCTACAAATCTTAATACCAATACATATGGTTTAGATAAATACTTACAGTTTAGATATGCATACAGTTTACACAATATTTATATAAAATATACTCTGTATATATAACGATTTTGTGGTGTATTTAATTTGCCATACACATAAACTGAACCATGTTAAATTTACACAACATATGTTCGAAAACTGTTTATTTCTTCTTTTCTTTGTGTTCGTTCTTTACAAGCAATTTTAATCACTCTTTGTAATCTCTTTGATATTTGCCAAGAACGTGTATACGTTGCACATTGGTTTAGTAAGCCCCTAAACCCCAAGACTTGTCAAGTTTAGGACATGTGCATCAGATTTCAGCCAAGCTGAATTATTTGATTTGTTTGGGGGATATCGCACAGTTTGAGTCTTCTCAATCACTAGAAACTTTAAAAATAGAATAGGTCATGACCTATTGGGATTTGGGATTGCTTGATTAGATCAATTCGACATTACGTCACATGTACACTCCAAATATAGTTCGTGCATGAATCACGTGAAAACAGCAGAATTGGTGGTTGAACACTTTTCGAACCAGTTCAGCAAAGATATGTGGTACATCTTTGTCTGACATATGTGAATAGTTTAGTTTAGTCGTCAGATCATTATCACTGCATATCAACCAATTGAGTCTAGTAGATTGATATGTGGTGCATCTTTGTCTGACATATGTGAGGAGTTTAGTTTAGTCATCAGATCATCATCACTGCACATCAGACAATTGGTCTAGTAGATTGTAAATGCTGGTTGAGGCCACCTCCCCATATGTATATCATAGGGCAGTCCCCCCCAAGGGTCCTATGATATCATATGATGATGAGTAGTTGTTATACGTAGTAGTTGTGTATATCATATGCGGCCCGGGGTGTGGGACTGCCTATGATATATATGTGGGCAGGTGGCCCCAAACCGGCATTACAATCTACTAGTCCATAAGTGCTCCCATCTCCTCTTCAGCATGTCTCTCAGCGTTTGTAACTATAACAACACCGGTTCTTTGTTGGTTTACTATTCTTCTTTGGCTACCAGTATAGTGCTCTTGTCTATCTACACCACAATTGATTTGGTATTCTTGCAGTCTAGTTAGGGTTGTAGATTCACCACTATTACTTGAATCATTTACGACCTTTCTCGTTAGGAATTCAGAATATCAACCT
>JADZMA010000197.1:0-42410 GCA_020796225.1 Arion vulgaris
TTTTTTTCCATCCCATGCATAAGTAATTGAAAGTAAAAATAAAATTTGCCATGTAATGAGAAGGGAAACCCAAATTTTACTACCATCATGTGCCTACAATAATCAACACTCAGGTCGCAGAGCACAAGGCAGGCCAAGAACATGATGTATAGATAACATCTGAGTCCCTTGCAAAGTATGAACTGACAACATCAAGCGCAACTACACCTGGCACAAGATAGAAAACTAAATCTCCCATGATGCTTCATGCAAATGTGGATAAGATAAGATAAGAATAATAAAGGACATTAACTTTGAGTCTGTGACTTTCCTTCTGTAGATGCAACATAAGTATAAACATATAACTAACTGTAAAGCTTTCTGTACAACAATAATGAATGTGATTAGTGACTATTCAGATCCCAAGAAAAACATTTATTTAGACAGTGAAGAAATGGAGCAAGAGTGGAACAACAACAGAAACTAATGAGGTAAATTGTTTTGGAGTTTTTTTTGAAAAATAAATATGAATGTTTTCTTGGTTTAAGATAAGTTTAAATATTTCAGATATTCAATTTGTTTATGATATAGTGATATATATATGATGAAATACTTGTTAGTTTTATTTATAACATTACAGATTTAAAGGCTAGGAGTAAACTCCTGATCGAAAATCCTCAATGCCTTGTGGGTCAGCACGTAATGCAGAGGGCTAGAGGAGTAAACCTTGACCTAAAATCCGATGGGAGGGAGCTAAGGCAGTTGATGTTAATGTGTATTCCTTGCATCTTATGGCATCTCCTGCAAACCCTATTTGATTCCAAATAAATATACTTTGTCTTTCCTTTTGATGAAACAGTAGGGTAGTGAGCGGGTTTGTGCAAAATGGGCAAAGCACATTCTCCATATCAGGTGCCCAGGCTAGGCACAAAGGGACTTGCCAATTGACCGTCTGTAAAGACTGAAAAAGCATATATATATATATATATATATATATATATATATATATATATATATATATACACAGATAAATCAGAGCTACTTGTTTGAGTTATTTTTGTTCGATCGCTATCAATTCTGGCATACAGCATGATGCAGTAGTCATGGTGCCTCTGATTGATTTTTGCATGCAGCTTGTTTTCTTTATAACAAGTTTCTAGATTTTTGCGTGAAAACTTACTTTCCTTATAACTAGTGTCCTGAATCTTACTTTGACTTCAGAGTTAGTTTGGTTTATGATCAGAGAAAGGAATAAATGCTTGAGTTTTCATTTAGTGTTGGTTTCTATGTATTTCATATTATGATTATCTATCTTCTGATTTATGTTGTCTGGTGTTTTTATTTGATCAGACTACAGGGAGTGATCATTGTAATGTCTCACATTTCATGGCAGAAATCAAACAGGAACTTGATAATGAGGTCAGTTTATTTAAATGAAATACTGCAATTTGATCATCAGTAGAAGTCACTTTGGAAATTATATGTTTATGTTTTCTTTAGAGACTAAACATTTAATTGCAAATCATGTACTCCATGTTACTGGTAGTATTCACATTTCTATATGTGTGTGTTGATGTGTTCAGCTTTGATTATATTTTGTAAACAAGTTACAAGTACTGAACTGATATGCTGACAGGACATTTCATTCTAACTTGCTAATTAAAATACTACATTCACAATTCCTAGAGAATTTTGCTTGGTCTGTAAAAAATGTGTTTTATTTTTGTGGATTCTTCTTGACTTATTCACAAATATATATATATAGGTTAATTTGTATTGTTCTCCCATTATTCAAGGTACATGTAAAATAAAATATAATTGAACAATATTTTTATCTTACTTTGTAGTTATGTAGGGTATGCTAATAGAAAAGTTGATAACTCTGTGCCTTATCGACCACATACTGGGGAAACTCTGAGGTTTGAGGCCAGTTAGGTCCAAAATTATTGTTGCGACATTGTATGTGGACTACAGAAACCCTAATCCTTTACTTGGGATCTAAATTACAAGTACCTCAGAAGTCAAAAGTAAGGCTCGCCTGAATGACAAGAGACACTAGTGATAGAGAAAGCAAGCCTTCACACAAAAATAAGTCAGAAGTACCATATTAGGCAGCATGATTGCACATGAATTCATAGTTGGCAAACCCGTCCCTACGGTGCGGGCCCTAAAGGAAGCAAAGAATGGTACCACTGCGACCTACAAAGCATGTCGTGGGCGCTGATGTAGGACCTAGGAAAGCTACCTATAAATAAAAGCATAGCAGAAGTTGGATGTTCTTGGCCTACTTAGCAAGCATACTGTGCACAACATACAATCACTCTTTAGGCTAAGATCACATAAATTACATAGAGTGGTTAACAAGTGGTCGATATGGGCGCTTGAAGAAGAAGAAGATAACTCATAAGCGAGAACAAAATAGTTATGTTAGTTTTGAAGCATTTGATGCCTTCACTTGGCATTGGTAATATTCTACCATTTTATATATATTGACTTGTTTCTTTTCAGACTAAATACAAAATTCTAGGACAAGTTCCATTCCTGGCAGACTTAATCAAACTGGAACAAAAGTGTCATGTAAGGTTTATTTTTTTTATTGTACAAACACTTGCAGTTTGATTTAGTCAAAATTACCCTGGAGATTGCAACATAGAGCAAAGCACCATCTTCAACTCTGAGCAAGGACATGTCCAAACACTTATAGTTTGATTTACTCAAAGTGACTTATTTTGATTTACTTTACATTTCATGGAGATTAGAACGTAGAAAGCAAAGCACCATCTTTTAACGCTGAACAGGACATGTTGGAATGAGCTCACAACTAAACAGATTAAAGCCAACTTACACACCACATTGCAGAAATTTCAACTAACCACTTGTAACAGTCTTGTTTAAATGTCTCACTTGGACAAGCTAGCCAAAACCTCCTCCCAACTTGTATATCTATCCAAAACACCTTATTGGAATCTATTCCATGTATAGAAAACATGCAGACTTTATAGACTGGCATTATCTAGAGAATAGATTCCCAAACTTTTTTCGACCCACTTTACAACATACCTTTTAATGCCTCCACTCCACTACACTCCCATCATCATATATATATATATATATATATCATTGACATAGAAAATTTATATATATATATTTCTTCATACATGGTCAATTTTCAAATGATTATATGCATGAAATAGAAAATTGATGAAACAATGGATCATGTAAGATGAGCATAAAAAGATGAATTTAAATGGAGAATTCAAATTTAATTTTAAATGATTATTCAATGCAAAAATCACAAAAATTATTTATTTAAAAATATTTATATTAATTTTCTTTAATAGCCACATCCCTAATCGCATGAACACACCCCCTCCCCCAAATTCTTCTGAACCCACTATCGCTTCTCTCAACGCTACATGCCCTGACTGTGCCTGAATTCATAGCTGTCAAATGCAACAGAAGAAGAAGAAATATTGCTTGGTGACAATATGCGTTGAAATTTCGTAATTCGAGGCCAGTGTGGAGCGAAAAAATGTTGGTGTGTGTACAATTGGATTACAGAAAACCCTGGTTCTTTACTGGTCAATTACATATACCTCTGAGGTCGGAGTAAGTACACCTGAATAAGCGAGGAGACTGATGATAAGGAAAGCAAACCTTTATGTAAAAATCGGTCAGAGGCACAATATTAGACATCATGACACTGACTGTCAGTGAGACAGACTCAATTATTTACTGTAAGCTAAAATATTTGGCTGTACCTGCCCTACACATGTAGGGGCCTATGAACAAAGGCGTAACGTATAGTCATTCTTGACACAGGTCAAACATATCACAGAGAATGATTAAATTTGCTGCAAGAAGCGTTCGCAAACAAAGACAAACAAGCAGACATCATGACTACACCTGAATTCAAAGCTGGCAGACAAAACAAAACATGGTCACTTACATCAGCCAATGTGCGGTAAATCATAAGAGCGGTAAATCATAGCAGCAGTATATCGCAACAGCGGTACATCATAAGAGCGGTACATCATAACAGCGGTACATCATAACAGCGGTACATCATAACAGCGGTACATCATAACAGCAATGAAATGTCTTAGAAGAGCTGCAGAAGTAACACTGAAATATACAATTATTATGAAAAAATTAGAAGAAGACTGCAAATGAACACAGAGCAAGAGGAAGACTAATCAACGATGAAGTGACTGCATCAAGACTTGCAACTTTAGAGCAAAGAATTTCAACATATACAGTGCATTAGACAAAATGCATAGAAGATTCATACTCTCTTCCTTCTTCCCCAACCCCCAATCATCTCACTTAGAAGCAATGGAGGAAGAGAAGAATTTTCCCCCAAGAATGCGCAGCTCTAGTTAGAAGAGGAAAGAATTCTTTAATTCTAAAACGTTTGTCAACATTTGCTTGTGATGTTTTTTTTTATACAAAAAAAAACTAGACCGGTTTCTTTTTAAATAATTAAAAGGAAACCATTTTAAAAATTTTTTATCATTTTCAAAGTCCATTTGATTTTCTTGAAACCCAAAAGTTTTTGCTTTGTTTTCCCAGAATTTTCAAGTAATAGTTTTTACAATATTTATTTTAAAATTTTTTTTCATTTTTAAAAATTAAAATTTTCTTCTTGTCCAATTTTTGATTGGACAAGAACGGGGATATACAGTATTACTTTAAAAGGGGAAAAAAAGTGATTAAAATATAAAAAAAAACACTTGGTTTTTTTTGGGACGTTGTCTGGCCCCAACCTTTAACCGATAAATTTGATTCGACTTGTTAAACCGGGACGTTTGGGAATCCATGTTCCCCCGGGGGTAATCTACTGGCTTTTGGGACTTTCCCCCGCCTACCGTTTCACCAAGAAAAAAATAGTTATTTCCCCTTTCACCTCAAACCTATGGAAAAAATAGTGAATATCCTTTAAAGAATAGCCATCAACCACAGTAAACAAATTGTTATTTTTACAATTATATGTTAGAGTTTCCTTTTTTGAATGTAGAATCTATTTTTCCTTTTTTAAAAATAAAAAACAAAATTTTTTTCCAAACTGCCTGCCAAGTTTTAACCAGGCCTGGGTTTTGACTGATACCCTTCCACAGAACACACATAAACCCCTATAAACAAACACAATTCAACTAAAACATAAACCAGTCAATGGAACTGAAACGTACGACCTGATGAACCTTGGGGGCCCATGAGAAAAAGAATTTGTAAATGTCTCAACCTTTTTAAAAAAACCCTTTTTGGTTCATGTAGAAAGAGAATTTGTAAAGTCTGGGCAACTAAAAAATTGTGTGGTCCAAAGTAGAAGAGAAATTTTTAAATGTCTGGGAACTAAACCCTTTTTGTGGTCACATGTAGAAAGAGAATTTGTAAATGTCTGGGGAAACAAACCCTTGTGTGGTCACATGTAGAAAGAGAATTTTTAAATGTCTGGGCAAACTAAAACCCTTTTGTGGTCACATGTAGAAAGAGAATTTGTAAATGTCTAGGCAACTAAAACCCTTGTGTGGTTCATGTAGAAAGAGAATTTGAAATGTCTGGGCAAACTAAAACCCTGTGTGGTCTCATGTAGAAAGAGAATTTGTAAATGTCTGGGCAGACTAAAACCCTTGTGTGGTTTCATGTAGAAAGAGAATTTGTAGATGTCTGGGCAAACTAAAACCCTTGTGTGGTCTCATGTAGAAAGAGAATTTGTAAATGTCTGGGCAGACTAAAACCCTTGTGTGGTCACATGTAGAAAGAGAATTTGTAAATGTCTGGGCAACTAAAACCCTTGTGTGGTCACATGTAGAAAGAGAATTTGTAAATGTCTGGGCAAACTAAAACCCTTGTGTGGTCACATGTAGAAAGAGAATTTGTAAATGTCTGGGCAAACTAAAACCCTTGTGTGGTCACATGTAGAAAGAGAATTTGTAAATGTCTGGGCAACTAAAACCCTTGTGTGGTTTCATGTAGAAAGAGAATTTGTAAATGTCTGGGCAAACTAAAACCCTTGTGTGGTCTCATGTAGAAAGAAAAATTTGTAAATGTCTGGGCAGACTAAAACCTTGTGTGGTCACATGTAGAAAGAGAATTTGTAAATGTCTGGGCAACTAAAACCCTTGTGTGGTCACATGTAGAAAGAGAATTTGTAAATGTCTCGGCAATTAAAACCTTTGTGTGGTCACATGTAGAAAGAGAATTTGTAAATGTCTGGGCAACTAAAACCCTTGTGTGGTCTCATGTGAAGAGAATTTGTAAATGTCTGGGCAAACAAAAACCCTTGTGTGGTCACTGAGAAAGAGAATTTGTAAATGTCTGGGCAAACTAAAACCCTTGTGTGGTCTCATGTAGAAAGAGAATTTGTAAATGTCTGGGCAAACTAAAACCCTTGTGTGGTCACATGTAGAAAGAGAATTTGTAAATGTCTGGGCAACTAAAACCCTTATGTGTCACATGTAGAAAGAGAATTTGTAAATGTCTGGGTAAACCAAAACCCTTGTGTGGTCTCATGTAGAAAGAGAATTTGTAAATGTCTGGGCAAACTAAAACCCTTGTGTGGTCTCATGTAGAAAGAGAATTTGTAAATGTCTGGGCAACTAAAACCCTTGTGTGGTCACATGTAGAAAGAGAATTTGTAAATGTCTGGGCAAACTAAAACCCTTGTGTGGTCACATGTAGAAAGAGAATTTGTAAATGTCTGGGCAACTAAAACCCTTGTGTGGTTTCATGTAGAAAGAGAATTTGTAAATGTCTGGGCAAACTAAAACCCTTGTGTGGTCTCATGTAGAAAGAGAATTTGTAAATGTCTGGGCAGACTAAAACCCTTGTGTGGTCACATGTAGAAAGAGAATTTGTAAATGTCTGGGCAAACTAAACCCTTGTGGGTTTCATGTAGAAAGAGAATTTGTAAATGTCTGGGCAACTAAAACCCTTGTGTGGTCTCATGTAGAAAGAGAATGTGTAAATGTCTGGGCAAACTAAAACCCTTGTGTGGTCACATGTAGAAAGAGAATTTGTAAATGTCTGGGCAAACCAAAACCCTTGTGTGGTCTCATGTAGAAAGAGAATTTGTAAATGTCTGGGCAAACTAAAACCCTTGTGTGGTTTCATGTAGAAAGAGAATTTGTAAATGTCTGGGCAAACTAAAACCCTTGTGTGGTTTCATGTAGAAAGAGAATTTGTAAATGTCTCAAACTAAAATTGTGTGGTCTCATGTAAAAAGAGAATTTGTAAATGTCTGGGCAAACTAAAACCCTTGTGGTTTCAGGAAGAGAATTTGTAAATGTCTGGGCAAACTAAACCCTTGTGTGGTTTCATGTAGAAAGAGAATTTGTAAATGTCTGGGCAAACTAAACCCTTGTGGTCTCATGTATGAAGACAAATAATACAAGCCTGGTGACCTTTAGTCTAACATGGAATCACTCTACACTAGTCTCATGTGATATTATGTCAGGTGAATGGTAGGTCCAGTGGTCGACTCATGTTAAGTACTCATATCCTCCTCCCCCTCAACATACATTTGGCACTGGGCTTACCTTTCACCTGATGTAATATCCATCGCATGACACTAGTGTAAATGTGACTCCATGTTAGACTAAAGGTCACCAGGTCTGGTATTATTTGTCTTCATACATGTGACCACACAAGGGTTTTAGTTAGGCAGACATTTACAAATTCTCTTCTCTAGAGCCACACAAGGGTTTTATTAAACATTTACAAATTCTCTTTCTACATGAACCACACAAGGAGTTTTGTAGGCAGACATTTACAAATTCTTCTATGAGACTACAAGGGCAGTTAGCAGACATTTACAAATTCTCTTTCTACATGAACCATCAAAATTCATCAGGTCATATCGTTCAGTTCACTAATAACTTTACAGTTATGTTTTTTAAGTGTTTCATATTCGATAAGTTTTCTTGATAAAGGTCTATGGTCAAAACGCGAGTGTTGTCATATTTAATCACTTTTTTCCTTTTTAATGTAATACTGTAATATACCTGTTCTTGTCCATATTGCTCGCTTTTTGCAGTATTATCGCAGCCTCCCACAGTTTTCTCCAGATCTGATCAGCCACCTCAAATCTGCATTGTCTTGTCCGACTTTCAAAAGGGAAAAGATTAAAGCATCCATGTTTTCCAAGTTCAAATTTGTGGATTGTGGATGTAAATATTGTTTTGTTAAACTGTCTTGATGCTTACTATTATTTCAGTTCAGAATTTTTATTCAGGGGTTTTTTTGTTTACAGTGCCTTTTAAAATTTATCCGATGAAACCTTTTTTTTGAGGCCTTCTCTTCTTTCCTTGATCTTCCCTCCGTCACTTCATCGTTTGATTAGTCTTCCTCTTCTCTTTCCCTTGATGCTTAACATGCCGCATTCATGGGATTAGTCTTCCTTCTTTTGCCTGGCTTAACATGCCGCACTTCATCGTTTATTAGTTTTCCCCTTTCTCTTGCTTGATGCTTCTGCCGCACTTCATCGTTTGATTAGCTTCCTCTTTCCCTTTGATGCTTACCATCCGTCACTTCATCGTTGATTGTTTTCCCTTTTTCTTTTTCCCTTTGATGCTTACCATGCCCATTCATCGTTGATTAGTTTTCCTTCTTTTTGCCTTGATTTAACTCCGCACTTCATCGTTGATTGTCTTTTTTTGCTCTGTTTTCATTTGCAGTTTTCCCAATTTTGTTCCAAAATTGATTTTCAATCCCGGACCTTCATTTTTTTCTGTTTTAAATATTGTTTTTTCAACTGTCTTGTATGCACCATTATTTGTGGGTTTGGGGATGAAATATTTTTTTTTAAACGTTTGTATGCTTACTATTTTTTAGATTTAAAGAGGGGATCAAGTAAGATATGAAATTAATTAGTAAATGGGACAGAATGAAAGAAAATAACAGGAAGGGATGAAGTCGATCAGTCGGGTTCTATGAAGGGGTAGATATTTTAAAAGATGGTAAGTAGATCACATTTAATGTGTACGGAGACTTTTAATTGTTCTGAACACAGTGAGTTTTGACACTTTGTTTTATTGCACCCGGGGTGAAGGACAATGTCAAATTTTTATTTTATATTCTTCTCAATGTTAATAACGTGGGGTAAAAACCTCCAACCATTTATCCTTTTTTTTTTTTTTTATTTTTCCCACCAACAACCCATTTTTTTTTGGTTTTAGAACAAATTTGAAAACATTTTTTCAATTTTTTTTTTTTTTGTTTTCATTTTTTTTTGTAGATATTTGTTTTCAAATTCATTCAACTTATTTCCATATCTTAGTGATTTTCCAACTTTGGGCATAGTTCATGATTGATAAACATTGGAATTGAAAATTGGTAATTTAGTTTTAAAACTTTATAACTTGAATTTCCCAATTTTTATTTAAACTTTAACAATGAGTTTTTAGTACTTTTTAGTGGTGGACTCACTTTAATTCCTATGTTTCGTACTTTCTCCGCCCAGTGGATCCCGGGCCCAAATTTGGGGGAAAGAATAAAACCCACTGTTCCCTCCCACGATGTCGAAGGGCCCCAAGGAGGTTTGAAATCGATGCATGTGTCCTAAACGAGAATCATGCTTTTGGGGCCACAAACCCAGGGGGCAATAAAACACGCTTGGAAAGATCAAACATATCCAAAGGGGTTTAAAATTGGTTGTAAAGAACGAAAAAAGAAAAGCTTTTTTCTATGTTTTATCTATATGTGCATATGTTGATGTTTGTTATATTTTACTTCATTTTTTATTTTTTCCCTCTTTTTTTCCTTTTTTTTTGGGTTTTTTGTTTTACAATTTTTTATTTTTTTATTTGTTTTTCATTAGAAAGTTTTTTGAACACCCAATTTTTTTTTTGGTTTTTTAAAAATTTTCCTGTTGTTGTTTTGTTTGATAAAGGCCTTTTTGGGGAAATTTCCGTATTTTGTCATTGTTTTTGAAACCACATTTTATGTTTAGGTTTTCCACAAAAAAATTTTTTAGTTTAGTTTTTTTAATTTTTTTAACATCCATATCAACCACTTTTTAAACCACATTTTAGATTTGTAGGGATCTGGTAAAGTGATTGTTTTTTCCAGTTATGCCCCTACAAGGGGCCGAAAATTGATTTCTGTGATGTTTTTTTATTTATTATGTAGTTTTCCTGGGCCCACTACCTCAATGGTATCTCATGACATGCCCTGTTGGTAGCAGTGTTACTATTCTTTGCCCCTTTTGGGGGCCACAGCAACACACGGGCAGTTTAAACAGTCATCTGAGAGGGCCTTCAACGAGGCCATGGAGGGAATTTTCATTCCGTTTTTTTTTTGTCGTTTTTTAAAACCCAATTTTAATCCCCTTTGATATGTTTGATTTTTCCCAAAAACGGTATCGTTGCACATTGGTTTGGAAACCCCCAAAAAAAGACCTACACGTTTTTAGGAACATGCACCCGTTTCACCCAAACCCCCTTATCCCCTCTTTGAATGCGTCAGGAACAGTGGTTCTATTCTTTACACCCCAAATTTCCCCAGTAACTACTTGGCGCATGTCTGTTGGGGTGTGTTTGGTAAGGCTCATTTTCGGGATACAGGGATGGATACTTGCAGAATAAGTTACTAACTGCAGGACATTAAGAGATGAGGGCGATGTTTTTTGGCAGTCACAGGATGGCATTTGGGAAATTTTTAGTTAAATGCGATGTAGGTGGCATTGGGGGCTATGCTGTGTTCTGGTAGAAAATAATTTTTTCTACAAATAAAAAACGAACAGAAAAGAAAAGAAAGGGTTTAAGGGAAAAACAAATGGTGGATATACCACCTGTGTTTACTGGGGCTCCAAGGGGCAAAAATATCACCCAACAAACGTAAGGGGGGGCCTAAATAAGTAAAAAAAATTGCAGAAATGGTTTGGGGGAAACTACAGAAAGTAAAAAAAAAAGGTACAGTGATGTTTATACAAAAAAACATATTACAGATATAGAGAAATATTTGAAGCAAAAAAAGAGAAGAAAGGAACTGCTAGTGACAAGACATATTCAAAATCTTTGATTTAGTTATGCTAACCTGTGTCTTTTTTGTCCCATTAGTTTAAATAAAATTTTATTTTTCCCCGAAGATCAAAATGTATAACTTGTAAAATTTGGTTAATATGTTCAATCAAAATAAAAAAAAAATTTAAGATGAATTTTTCATTACTTGCCTTTTTAAATTTTTTTTTTTCGGGCAAACAACCAACCACCACCAACTCTAGGAGATTTTCGAAAAAAAAGGGAAAAGGGAAACATTTTCAACATTCACAACTTGTAAGATCTGATTTTTTTCAGAGAATCTTCCAGAAATGTTAGATACATTGGGAGAGGACTAGAGATGTAAAAACTTTTGGGAGAGACAAAAAATACTAGAAACATTGGGGAGAGCAGACTAGAGATGTAAAGGTTTAAACTAACAGAAATACTAGAAACATTGAGGAGAGAGCACTGGGATGTGACAGAAATTTTGGGAGAGACAAACAGAACATACTGAAACATTGAGGAGAACAGCACTAGAGATGTGACAAAAAGTTTGAGAGACAAAAGAACATACAGAAACATTGGGGAAAACAGCACTAGGTGTGACAGAAAGTTTGGAGAGATAAAGAAATACTAGAAACATTGAAGGGGGCAACTAGAGATGTGACAGAAATTTTAAGGCTAACAGAACATACTAAAACATTGAGGAGAGCAGCACTAGAGATGTGACAGAAATTTTGGGAGAGACAACAGAAATTTAGATACAGGGGAGAGCAGCACTAAGTGTGAAAAAGTTTGAGAGACTAACAGAACATATAGAAACATTGAGGAGAACAGCACAGAGATGTGACGGGTTTGGAACTAACAGAACATACTAGAAACATTGGGGAGAGCAGCACTAGAGAGGGGAAAAAAGGTTTGGAGAGACAAAGAAATACTAGAAAATTGAGGAGAACAGCACTAAGTGTGAAGAAAGGAGACAAGAAATGTTGATACATTGGGGAGAGAGCACTAGAGAGGGGAAGAAATTTTGGGGAGAGACAAAGAACATACGGGAAAATTGAGAAAAAAGAGATGTGACAGAAAGGGGGAAAAATAACAGAACATACGAAAACATGAAAAAGAAATGAGAGGACAAAAATTTTGAGAGACTAACAGAACATACTGAAACATTGAGGAGAGCAGTACTAGAGATGTGACAAAAAGTTGGAGAGACTAACAGAAATAAAAACATTGAGGAGAGAGTACAGAGAGGGACAAAAATTTTGGGAGAGATAACAGAACATACTGAAACATTGGGGGCAGCACTAGAGTTTGGGACAAAATTTGAAGAGACAACAGAATATACTAGAAACATTGAGAAGAAGGAATCAGATGAGACAGAGATTTTGAGATTTTTTATGAACACAAAGAAGACATCATAAAAACAGAAAAAAGAATGGAGATTTGTTTGACATCAACTAGAGAGCAGAGACTGAATGACTTAAGGGGCAGGAAATTAATAATGTATCATGAACATTAGAACAGAGATTGAATGACTTAAAGAATAAAGAAAGTCAGGAAATGCAGGCTGACATCATCAAAAGGCGAGATTGAATACAAAGGGGTCGGAAAGTAAAGGAATGTGGGTCGTATCATCTAGAGGCGGAGATTGAAGATTAAGAGAATCAATGAAAGTCAGGAAATGTGGGCGATTGAAGATACAGACTAAGATTGCACAAAATATACTCTAACTGTCAGTAACGGAGATTTTTTCAAACTATCAGAAAATGAATTCTATTTTTCAAGAAAGAAGTAGACATATTGAGTAATGAAATTTTTAAGAACTGGACAAATTGGATGTTTGTGAAGAAGGTTTGACTAAACTTGTTATTTGAACAAGACAGAAAGAAAAGGGAGGGAAAGGGCTTTCTTTTCTAACTTTTTTTTATTTGTTCTGATAACCTGAGAGATTAATACACAAAAAAAGAACTCTTACGTGGGTTTTTAAGAGTTTTTTTAATATGTGATACGAAGAAACATATGGGGAAAAAAGTTGAAAATGTTCAAATGGAGTTTGGGTTTAAATTTTTAACCAAACCTGAAGATAAAAAAGAAAAAACAGTAAAAAACCTTTAAAAAGTTTTTGTGGGGTGGATTATTACGTTAATTTTTGAAGGTAAAAAACAAACATACGGGAGGAAACTAAAATGTGATGTTTTGGGTAGATTTTTTAAATAGTAATAAGATAAAAAAGAAAAAAAAGGGGAGAAAAATCAAATGGGTCGGATGTAGATTCACTTCTTGAGTCATCTGAAGAGACACAAAAAAACACATACAGGAGAGAAACCTTTAAAAAGTGATGTTTGTGGATTGGATCTATTTTGAAAAGTTCTCTGAAGATACAAAAGAACACATACAGGAGAAAACCTTACAAATGTGATGTTTGTTGTGTAGGATTTACTGGGAAAAAGTTATCTGCAAAAAACAAAGAAACATACAGGAGAGAAACCTTCAAATGTGATGTTTGTGGTGAGGATTTATTCTGGGGTTTTTTAAGAGACAAAAGAAACATACGAGAGAAACCTTTTAAATGTTATGTTTGTGGGTAGGATTTATAAATGGAAACTGAAATCAAAAAGAAACAAAGAAAAAAAAAAGAGTTTTAAAAATTTTTTAAAATCCCAAACCAAAAAAAACACATACAGGAGAAAACCTTACAAATGGATGTTTTTGGTGTCAGATTTATTGGTATCCCGAAGGTGATAAAAGAAAATACAGGAGAGAAACTTAAAATGTGAATTTGTGGTGTATTATTTGTGGTATTTTATTCAAGAAAAACCATACCGGGGGGAAACCCTTTTAAATGTGATGTTTGTGGCTTAGGATTTATTGATACTAGTAATATGAAAGAAAAAAGAAAAAAAACAGGAAGAAACCACAAATGTTGTTTGTGATGTAAGGGTTTAATAGTACTAGTAACTTGAGAGCAATAGAATACATACAGGAAGAAACCTTTCAAATGTGATGTCTGTTGGGGAGGATTTACTAGTACTAGTTATCTGAAAATAAAAGAAGAAGTACAGGGAAAACCGAAATGTGAAGTTTGTGGTGTAGGTTCACTTCTTGTAGTCATCTGAAGAGACACAGAAGAACACATACAGGAGAGAAACCTTACATATGTCATGTTTGTGATGCAGCATTCAATTGGTGGTAACTTGAGATTCACAAAAAAAAACATACAGGAGAGAAACCAAAATGTGAAGTCTGTGGTGTAGGATTACTTTTGTAGCATCTGAAGAGAACAGAACACATACAGGAGAAACCTCAAATGTCATGTTTGTGGGGTGGATTTATAGTTCTAGTGATCTGGAGCACAAAAAAAACACATAAGGGGAGAAACCTTAAAAAGTCATGTTTGTATGCTGGGGTTTACTAGTTCTAGTAATCAAGAGAAAAAAATAACACAAAAGGGAGAAAACCTTTACAAAGCTGGGGGTGGATTTCTGTTCTAGTGATCTGAAGGCACAAAAAAACAATACAGGGGAAAAATTAAAATGTCATGTTTGTGTGCTGGGTTTTCTAGTTCTCCATCTGAAGAGACACAAAAAAACACATACAGGAAGAAACCTTTCAAACATGATGATTCTTTTTAGGAATGCATAAGGACAACAGAAGGCACAACCAGGAAGATTAAAATTGTGAACGTGTTCAACTTTATAATTTTAGCCTGAAGAAACATATAAGAACACATTTAAGTGAGTAACTTTCACCCCTGAAGTAGAAAAAGGGTGCCCAATTAGAGGGGAAAGTGAAAGGAATTAAATTTTTGAAAAAAATTCAAAGGGAATTCTAGTCACCCTACCTATGCCTGAATTTATAGCAGGGGAAAGGAAAAAAAGATGAAGAGACAACAGAGATATTACCAATATTATCTCTTATTTTTTCTAGTGTAGACTGTACTAAAACTGATTACCAAATTTTTCTTTTCTATGTGACTGTACTAAAACGATTACCAATGGGGACAATAAATAAAAATAAAATTTTTCAAAGTACAGCTTACATAAGATTTTTGTTTGTTTTGCTTTTTTTTTAATATTATCGAGATGTGAGTCAGGATGACACAATATGTGTTTGTTCTTTCGGTGATTGGTAGCTTTATGTACTTCACAGAGCTCTGATTATTACACAACATCGGTCAGTCAAAAATTAGTTTTTACGTCCAAAACAGGGGCCACAGTTTCAGACAACTAAAAACACAAATCAACAACATGAAGAACACGCTTAAAACTCACCAAAGGGGCGTGGACGTAACGGGGAACACTATTAGATAACAACAAAGCTGAAAGACCTGAGAAACGGACTGCACTCGTGGTGGGGAACTGGCACGCCATATCGACATAGCTGCCTTGAGTGAGACCAGACCCCCACGAGGGGCAGGGCAGGGTGAGCGGAGGTTCCCTTTTTTTTAATTTGGGGGCCAAAAGAACGCAAACTTTTAGGGTTTGGTCAAATCTCATCTTTGCGCGGCCCCACCAGACTCCTAAAAGGGGTCAGTGACAGAGGATGATTTAGATTTAGGGGAAAAAAGATACTTTACTCGCTCCACCCCCGAAAAGACAAACCAAGGAAATCAAGGATGGCTTTCGAGGATTTTTACTCAGCCTTAGCTCCCAAAGGTTGGGCTCATCATATGGGACTTCAATGCCAGAGTAGGGACAGACCATCGGGTTAGGATTAATAAGGCGTGGGCAAGTGCAATAGTAAGGGCTTTATTTCTCAGACTATGGTCCCCCCCACCTAAATTAAAAATCCTTGTTTCGTTTACCAACCGAAACAAAAAAGTCTGGATGATCCCCGTTCAAAAATTGACCCCATTGATATCACAAGGAAAAAAGACAGAGTAGTCAAGTCCAAAAGGTTTTGGGGGAGAGAATGTTGGGCCGATCAGATTGATCGTGTCAAAGCTAACCTCCGCACGCCTGAAAAAGTCACCAGGGTCGCAAAACCCAAAAGAAAACTGGGCCCCAAAATTTTTTCTTCTTCAGCGATCTCTGGTCATGCGCTTAATTTTTTGGGGGCCAAAACCAGACAATTTGGGGTTTTCCCCGCGTTTTTGGTCGCGGGGGGGGGAATGCCGTCCCAAAAAAACCAGGATATGCTCTGGTGTCTGTTCTGCCCGCGACACCCCGAGAGCGTTTTTCTTTTCCCCGCGAAAGGTTTGAGTTGGGGTCGGGGGTAGTGAAAATTTAAAGACCCGGTCTGTTCTGCTTGGTCTTTGAGGGAGTCTTTCCATAATCATATCCAGTGTTTGTCTTAGTTCCAAATTTGGGTTTCCCGTGTCACCGAAAGTTTAATAAGAGACCTGGGCGAAAATTGAAGGACCCCCAGTTTGGCAAAACCAGCGTGGACGATGATATGCCCCCAGAGACACCGTGTACCTATCTACCTCGGCTCATAGGACGCTCTGTACGCAAGAGCCACATGGGTTTTCGAAAAAGACGAAGAAATCAAGTCTATTCTTTCACGAAACATGAGACATACAGAGCCTATCAAAATGACCTAACATCCAAAAAAAAGTTTTTAGATGCTCGTAGAAGGGCTCAAGAAAATCAGAAATTACAAGACGCATGGCTAAGAAAAAACTGATGAAATCCAGATATATGCAGACAGACATGATTTCAAACACTTCTACGATGCCATAAAACTGTTTAGGGCCTCAACAATCTCCCCCCCCCCCCAACTGTGCAGATGGGGCAAGGCTACTAATTGACAAGCCTCAGATACTAAATGCTGGGGAGAACACTTTGTTCTGTCCTCAACCATCCATCCACTATATTTAGAAACCATAGAGCGATGCCCGGTCCCAATCAATGCCAACGATTTCCACCACCTTTGAGAGGTCAAAAAAGGGGAAAAGCCAGAGTCCCGGGGAAGGAAGGGGGACCAAAACCCAAAGAAGTCTACAAAGGAGGCCCACGTTGATCAAAATTGAAGAGTTATTTAATCCATTTTGGGGAAGAAATTACAGGAATTAAAGGATGCCACTATTTCCATGTAAAGCGGAAAGGAAACCGCCAGGTCGATAAACAGGGGGTCTCCTCCCGTCAAAGCTGGTAAGGGGAGTCCCTCAATCGATTAATCACCCCGCAGGGCTTACTCCCCGAGACCCAATGGGCTTAGAGCAGGCGTGGAACAGCAGAATGATTTGCTGCTCGCCAACTACGGAGAAATGCCAAAGCAGCACCGAACCCCTATATGATCTTCGTCGATCTGACAAAGGCTTTCGACACGTTAAAGGGAGGGTCAGGAAGATCATGGAAAAGGGTGCCCAAGGAAATTTACAAGATCGTCCAACAGTTTCACGAGGGCAATGGCACGTGTACTTTACGAAGGGGGGCTGTCGGAAGCCTTTCCCTGTCACCAACGGCGTCAAACAGGGCGTGTACTGGCCCCCAAAACTCTTCAGCATGATGTTTGCTGCCATGCTCCGGATGTCTTTTTGGGGAAAGGGGACGAACATGGGGTAAAGATTAGATACAGGACAGACGGGAACCTATTCAATCTTCGGAGGGTTTCCTCCACAAAAAAGAAACAACTATCCCAAACCCGTTTTTTGCTGATGACTGTGCCTCGCTACCCAAATCTGAGGAAGAAATGCAGACTTACATGGACAAGTTCTCAATGGCCTGGGATAGGTTTGGCCTCACCATTAACACCAAAAAAACAGAGGTCATGTTCCAGCCCGCCCCAAAAACAGATTACGATCCCGTACAACATTAAAACCCGCGTCTCCAGTCAACGGACAACTTTTTATCGGAGCCTCCATCCAGATCCAAAAAAAGACTATCCCAAAAAGGATATCAAAAAGTGCGGTTGGAAGGGGGCCGGGGAAGGGGGGAAAGATAGTCCCAAAGGGAAAAACCCGGCCATAGTGCTAACACGCTGCGACGCGCGAGACATGGGCAGTGTATACGACACCAAGAAAATTAAACCATTTCCACAAGCGTCTACCAGAATACTAAAAATAAACTGGCAGGACAAAATTCCAGACAGCGAAGTCCCCCAAGACAAAAATCCGCTCAACACCCTGTTGCAGAAGGCCCAACTGAGATGGGTCGGTCATTGCTCGAATGCCTGATAAACGCATCCCAAAACAGTTGATGTATGGCGAGCTTGAAGGGGGGAGAGTTTTAAATGGTGGAAGAAAAAAAAGCTTTTAAAAACACTCTAAACGCTTTTAATTTTCTGTCTTGATATAGACAATACGGGGGAATTTGCGGATCCCAAATGGCGCAAAAAAAAAGAACCCTTGAAATTGATTTTTGGGGTAAAGCAAGGCCCCCGGGGGCAACAAAGCAACCCCAAAGTGATCCCGCCCCACCCGTGGCGGGGATTTGTTCTAGGGTTGACCCTTAAGTCACCTGACAACCGAGAGGTAAAGTAAGTCTGGATTTTGGGCACATGCTTGCGATACGTTTTATATTTGTTAGTCGCCAGGAAAAAATCTAAAACATAAAATATGTGATGTGCTTACTCATGCATAATTTGGGAATAATATTTTTCAATGATAGAGATTTTTTTACGGTATGATTTAGTTAATTTGGACCACATTAAATTTGGCGATGTACGGAAACCTAGAAATCATTTGGGCACGGTGAGACCAGTGATACTTTAAAAAATTGGGTTTTAGGACACAGACACGTATGTATGGTATCCAAAGCAAGGAAATGAATAATCAAACATAAAACAAAGAAATCCAACATTTTGACTGTTAAGTCTTTAAGAAAAATACACAATGAATACGAAAAAAACAAAATCATGGATCCAGATAGGGTGGATGACTGAAAATGGATGCATTTTGATACCCTACTTGTCTGCACGGCAAAATATGGACACACTAAGAGCAGAAGTCATGTGTATGATCAGCCATGGTATGGGCAGACGACAGAGCATTATGGCGGGTAAAAACTGAAGAGAGGGGCTTAACTCTGGGCTGTGTGCAGTTGAGAAAAAGAGCAAACTACGGTCAGGTTGACTATTTTTAGGAAAGTTCATTTTTACACACCTTAATGTGTGCTTTATCAGATTCTGTACTTAGTTTTGTTTTTAAATATGTTGATGCTAATAATTAATATCTTACTGAACCAACCATGGCTGTCTAATTTTATTTACAGGAGAAATTGTTCACAAAATTATGACGTTTTGGCACCCTAGCAGCAGTATGACATAAGAGGAGATAACTGCATGTATTATACACCACCATTGTGTTTGTAACTATCTCCCCTATGATTGGAAATTTCCATGACTGTGGAGAATGTTATGGACAGAAAACGAATACCATGGACAGAAAAAAGAAAGAACACTGATGTCCTGGAAGAACTAAATGTTAAGGAATTGTTTGATAAACAACATACTATACAGAAAAGTACATATGTTGGTCACATCAAACCTTAGCTTGATACCCCTGGAAAGAACAATACTAGAGGGCAGGGTCCCAGGACGCAGAGGCAGACCAAGAGAAGAAGATGGCCTCAAGATATTAAAGGAAGCCATGAACATGACCATCGATGAAGTGGGTGAACTGACAAGAGACAGAGTGAATTTCAGATGTGCTGCAAAGAGAGCAACGTCCTATAAAGGATACGCACCTTGATATGAAATGTTAACGTTCTAAGTAAATCGTTATTGTAGTATGCCTCTTCCATATATGGAAGTAGAACACCATTACTCATTAGCATAAGGAAAGTGCGATACTGGTTGGCTGAAACTGATACTGGGTGAAACATCTTTCAAAGCCTGTAGATTGTTTACACATGTAACAGTTTCAGTGATCCATTTAGAAAAATGCCTGCTTCAAAAAATCTACCGTCCAGTCCAGCTGCCCAGCTTAAGAAATCTCAAAATCAACAACTTGCAAATGCTCTTAAACAAAGAGGATTGGACACTAGTCTCTATAAACTGTCCAAGAAAAGTCAGAAGGTAACACTGTCATACAACAACAGCAGCGTGTTCATAGATTAGTCACAACAGCCAGTGTGTTCATAAGACTAACTGAGTTGACTGGAGTCAGAGATTGTGACAGATTTTGTATCTTGTTCTCAAGTGCAAGTTATAGAAGTGAGTCTTTTAGGAGAAAAAACTCGAGAGAAGAAGTTTAAAAGGATAGCTATAAATGTGTGGCTTCCTCTAGTCAAGTTTGTTTCTGTTGACGAAGATGAAGTTAGCAAAGCTTGAAGCACAGAGCAGCTAACAAGTTGTCCAAAAATTAATGAAATCATCCAGAAGTTGTGTTGTCCAGTTTGCAAAGTAAAGCATTATTGTAAAAACTGACAGCAAAAGCAAAAAGGATTAGCTGTGCATGCAGAAGTGTTACACTGCTCTTGCTGTGAAGAAGTCATTTGTGGGAGGAGTGCCTAGCTGCAAGAAGTCAAGATAGACCATTAGATCTTTTGCCATCAACAGACAATATATGTTTATCCTACATTAGTTTGTGGAATGGGAGCATACATTTAACAACTTTTGTGAGAACATGAACTTTCAAGATCTTCATCACAAGACTTTTCACAGCAAAACCAAATACAATATATTCCAAATTAGAGGATCTGGAAGAGACTGTATTTTTACAAGCTATAAAATATATTTGACAAGTCCATATGCTGCAGTCAGGAATCACTCTACATGATGATGATGTTTAGATATATGTTCAGCTTTGATGGCATTTTGGCTGATAGAGGTCACTCATCTCATTTTGGGAGTTGGTGTAGTCAATACTAAGAACTTTGCTTAGGTGTGCACATATTGTAAATGTGCGAAACCTCTGGAAAAAACCCTTTCTCAAAACAAACCAGTCGAATACGAAACATGGAAGGTGAACCATCTTCCAAACTGTGATAACAATTTCACTGGTTCTGCTGGAATGATGGAGGTAGAGGCTGCACAGGTGATGTGGCAGTCTGTGTCCCGAATGCTTCAGTTTTAGGACTTCTGTCTGATGGTGATGCCAAAATGTTCATAGAGCTTACTAAGATAAAACAATATGGGGAGGACATCCAGATCGAAAAAAAGGAATGCATCAACCATGGAGTAAGCGCCTTTTGGGGACAGCATTACGTAATGTTGTTGCAGACTGCCGAAAATGAGGTGTGACCCTAGGTAGACGTGGTAAAGGTCAGCTTTACACAAAAAGCCATCCGTAATCTGACCATATTACTACAGAGTCACGAAACAACACTAGTGTTGAGTCAATGAAGAAAAGTTAATGGATCACTTTATCATTGCTTTCAACTGATAAAATTCCCGCCATGAAATGTGCCAAATGGCGAAGAATCTTGGGTTTTTTTCGCTGCCCTGGCTAGCATCGTTCCCGGACCCCCTGATAGCTATTACACACCAGACTTGACCAAGTCAGGCTTAGGAAATACTTTTCCAATCTATGAGAGGTTGTGATAAAGAACTGCAGTAGATGTTTATCGGAAAACACAAATGCAAATGAGTCTTTAAGCCTGATCTGGGCTCGATGTTCAAAAGACAAGTTCGCTTCACAAAAGGATAGTTGAGTTTTAATGCAGCAAGAGAGTTTAACTTTGCTTCTGCTGCCCCTGACACCGCATTCTTTGGGTTTTTGTACAGGCCTGCATATGAAGAGACCTGGGATTTACGATGCAGAAGAGAATTTGAAAAGTTTGAAATACAAAAGGACAAGCTAACTAAAAGACGCAAAACTGTCCGAGCAGCTAAATTGAAGAGACAGGAGGAACTGCAAGCCTGAGGGGGTCCTGCAATCAGCAGGATTGTTCTGACTTTAGAACCGTGGAGAAACTGTTTGTTATAGTGTATTTACTTGTTAAAGTATTCAGAAATGTTCATTTTATAATAAAAACAGAAATTTAAATTTTGTTTTTTCCTGTTTTCTCATTTATCCAGTTTTTATATTTTATATACATGTTTCTCAAAACTATTTGTTGATTATAATGAAATTTTGTACACTTATTCATCATTGCATTAGTTACATTGTCTCAAAAGTATTTGGGAAACAAGGAGTTTGTAGTCATGTAGCAGCAATTTGTCCAAAAATTTACAAAATATATTATTACATTTTCAAAATATGATATTATCAAAATGGTAAGGGATCTCATTAAATGCACTTGTAACAATGTAAAGGGTCCATGAGTGTACATACATACTAAATATTGAGCACATACATGTATAGGAATGTTGTAGATCCTTTTAAAAATTCAATATGGCTGCTGTTTATCCTGGTTTCATAGCAACCGTAAAGGTGTATAGTCAAATTGATAGATTTTTATTTAGTGATCTTCAGTATCAAACTAATACCATAAAGAACTTTAAAATGTAATAGACGCATCTACTAATTCAGGTTACCATCCTTGTAAAACCGGTGAAGGGGAAGTAATTAGAGTCGTACAAACTATTAATGTAATTTGATACATCTGATCAAGGGAGATAATAATGAAAATATAAAAGAATAACAATGTGACAAGCTGTTCAATGAGGAAGCAACAAAATTGCTGAGAAAAGAAATTTTAATTAGTGAAAGTTCAATGAGGAAGCAAAAAACTGCTGAGAAAAGAGATTTTTCTTGTAGGCTTATTGCTAGAGATTCAGAGATGAACTTCTGTCTGAGTTGAAAGGACGAAAGAAGAAAAACCAAAAAAACTTCTTTCTTCTCGAAACTCTGTTTTCTCTCACAGCGTCAGGTCAAGAAGAGATTTCTAAATGGGCCCTAGTATGCGCTTTGTAAATAGTCTCTTTCGTCGCCTCTGTTATCTCTTAGGTCCATCTTTTGAGTGACCTGCCTTTGCTTTGTACCATTGTATCGGAGCAACATTGCTCTTGAGGTGTACTGTCTGGATGGTAATTCGCTTACGTGGTCAACCATTTAATTTGTTGTTTCTGATGAAGTCTAGTACTGATATTGTACCTACTTTCCTTACGCCTTCATTTCTCAACCGGTCTCTTCTTGTTACACCCAGCATTCTGCGTAGACACTTCATCTCTGTCGTACTAGTTTTCTTCTTAATGCTTTGCTGCCAGCGTCCAGGTTTGACCTTCTTCTTCACCCTTCGCCCCTAGGGAAGCATAGGTCCGCATCCAAGGCCTTCCAAGCCCGCCTATCCAAGGCCATCTTTTCCAGATCTCGCCACTCTCTCCCTGTTTTTTATGTCTCCATCTCTATCTCCGGGTCTCCAGGTGTTTCTGGGTCTTCCTTACTTCTATTGGGTCTCCTGGGGGTTCCATCGGAGAGCCTGTCTCGCGATGCTGTCAGGGGTTTCCTCAGTGTGTATTCTATCCATCGCCACCTTCTTCATTATCTCTGTTCCACCTGCTGTTGTCCTGCCCTATCCCACAGTTCTCTGTTTGTGTCCGTCATACCATCTCAAATGGAGTATCTCATGTAGGTATCTATTGGATGAATGTCTGTAGGTTTTTGGTGTTCACTCTTAGTCATTCTCCATGACTCGCTCCATACAGAAGGACAGACTTGACATTTGAGTTAAATATCATTATCTTAGTTTTATTCTGATCATTCTTGAACTCCATATGTTCTTCAGAATGGCAAATGCTGATCTTGTCTTTTGTATTCTAACGTCTTCATCTGTGCCACCTTGAATGTTGACGACACTTCCCAGATAAGGGTAAATGTACAACTCTTTTTAGTGGTGATCCTCTCAGTAAGATTGGCCCTGAACCAGCATTTAATCTCATGATCTTTGTTTTCTCCCCGAATAGTCAGCTCTGTTTGTTGCAGGACTGTTTTGTCATTGTTTCTTTTGCATCTGTGGAAATGCGTTGCCTGAGAAAGCTACCAACAACACAAGAAAGACAGAATCACCAACATCAGCATAAGAAAGAAAGTTGGCACAAACCGTGCTTGAATTATATAGATAAACAAAGAATGAAGTGGGTTTGGCTACCTAATAAGAATGCATCCAAACTCCACAGTATACAGAGTTCTACAACAGAACATCGGGAAAGAAGGCAAAGAGGAAGACTTACGGAAAAGATGGTTAGATGTGGCGTGAAAGTAGAATCCTGGGTGGAAAGAGCAAAGATAATAACTGGCATAAGCCACCAGAACAGCGCAAGAAAAAACAGAAACCACGACACTGGGCAACAACCTGGTAGCAGTGTGATTTATTAAAAGAAGAAGGCAAGAAGAAGATGGTTGTGAGAGAGGGGAGTGCCAGATCATCTGCAAAATCCAGATCCTCCAATTGACTCATGGTCCATTGTATTCCATTTCTTTCCCTGGCAGTTGTTGATCTCATTATCCAGTCAATAGTCAGCAGGAAAAGGAAGGGCGATAAAAGGCAGCCCTGTCGCACACCAGTCTTTATTTCAAAGGCTCCTCTGTCAGTTTTTCCTTCATGCAGTGCTCTAGCTGTTGTTTCACACATTTTCTTTATTAAATTGGTTAGCTTCTGGGACGCCAGTGTCGGTGAAGTTTCAGAGGGTTTCACCCAGGCTTAATAAATGCCTTTTCATAGTCCGTTAAAAGTTGGATATAGAGGGATGAGTTCCACTGATGCCTTGCTCCACTATATACGCAGCGTCGATATTTGATCTGTGCAGGATCTGTTTTGCCTAAATCCTGCTTGTTCATCCCTTAGTACTGCATCTGTAGTTTCCTTGAGTCTCTAGGATGATTCGACTTAGTATTTTGCCTGGTACAGACAGGATCATTCTGGAGGTCACTCCTTTTTAGGTAGTTTGACTATATAGCCCTCTCTCCAGTCTTTGGTGGCTTTCCTCTCCAAATTTTTTCCCAACAAGCCATGTAGCATGTCTGTTGAGATGTCAGCATTTGCCTTATGGCCTCTGCGGGTATACCATCTGGGCCTGTAGCTTTACCATTTCATAGTTGGAGAATGGCCTTCTTTATTTCTGCTTTGCTTGGTTTGCTACAGTCGATTGTTGGGATCTTTTTGCAGCTGGATCTATGTCCGGTTGGCCTTGGGAACTGGCCTGTTTAAGGTCCTTGAAGTGTTTGCCCAACTCTGCATCTGTTCTTGAGCATTGCTGAGTAATCTTCCAGCCTTGTCCTTAATCGGTTTATTTGTTTGTTGATATTTCCCTGTCAATTTCCTTGTGTTATCGCATAAACCTTTCAGGTTGTACCTTTAGCTGCTGCCTCTTCTGCTTTTTCTACAGTCCTCTATATACTTTCTTTTATCTGCTTTTATACTTTCTTCACCTCCCTGTTGGCTTTTGTGTACTTTTTCTTCTTGTGCTGTGGCCTTATCTTGTACTGTTATTACAGAGGTCAGCCTTCTGCCTCTTCTCTCTGTTATCTTATCTAAGGTTGACTCTGATAGCCATTCCTTGTGGTGGTGTGTCTTTTTTCCAAGGGTAGTTTCTGCCATGTACTATTCAGGCTTCTTTTAACTTTATGCCAGTAGTCTTCAATACTTCCTTCATCAACTTCTAGGGCCTCGAATTTGTTGGAAATTGTGACACTAAATACATCCTTTCCCTTCTGCTCCTTCAGATGTCCCACATTGTATCTCACCCTGTTCCCATGCGTGGCTGTCATGAATCTCTTGAGTTTCATTCACACCTTGCTATAACAAGGTGGTGGTCAGAGGCTACATCTGCTCCTCTATAGACTTTTACATCGTACAGTGACCTTCTGAACTTCCCTGTTATGCAGATGTGGTCGATTTGGTTTTCTGTCCTGTGGTCTGGTGATGTCCATGTAGCTGTGTGGATTCTTTTGTGCTGAAAGAGGCTACCTCCTTTAACCAACTGGTTAGCTGCGCAAAGATCCACGAACATCTTCTCCATTTTCATTTATTTCCCTGTGTCCATGTGTACTCATGGTTTCCTGAAGCTCCAGTTGTCTCTGCCTATCTTTACATTAAAGTCTCCTAGCAAAATAGTAAGATCCTTACTTTTAAATTTGCCTAATACGCCCTGTAACTTGCTTCGTTGTAAAACTTCTTCTTTTTATTTGTTCTTTGCTGTCATTTGCTGGGGCGTAGTATTGACTATGTTCAGTTTAATTTTTGCATTGGAGGTTTTGAAAGTTGCCTGGATCATTCTTGGTCCTAACGGCTCCCATTCAATTAATGCCTTTTGTGCTTGTTTGACCAACATCAATGCTACTCCCTCCATGTGTGGTGCGTCTTCCTCCTCTCCGGAGTATGCACATTCCTGTTATAAGTCTAGTGTCCTGCCTTTGTCCATCTGGTTTTTGCCCAGTCCCAGGATGGTTAGTCCATATGTCCTCATTTCCGTGCCGTCTTCAGTTTCTGGAACATCGTGCAGACATTCTAGGTGCCAATCCTGGAGATCTTCCAAGTTGAAAGGTGAGTCGGCAGCCCGATTTTCTTCGAATTTCACCGGGTCGCTTCCCCATGAGTCCCCATTTGGGGTCCTCTTCTTCCTCGGGGTGGCGAGCTTTAAATTTTCTTGGCTGTGGCTTCTGTAGCCATTCAGGCTTTACAGTGTGGGTAGCTAGCCCCATGAAACCAACCTCCTTAGTCGACTATTTATGACATGCATGGCAGGTGACAGGTTATATTCTTTACATCCTCAATTTGGGCCTCGGTAACTACTGGCGGTCCAGGTTTGACACTGGTAACATAATGTGGGGAAAGATTGTGTTGAACATTGCTCTTTTTGTGTTCATGGTAATGTGTTTGCATTCCTAAAATTGGTGCCATTTGCTCTATCATTTGATTTGCTTTGCTGCATCTGTGTTGAATTTCATTAGTTATTCTTCCGTTTGCTGAAAAGATGTTCCCAGGTATGTGAAGTCTTTTTACTTGATTTAGTGGGCAATTGTCGATGGAGATATTGGTAGTGCTTTCCTCTCTGGCGAATGTCATTACTTCTGTTTTGTCTATGTTTATTTCATGTTGTATTCTGTAACATGCTAACTGGAGTCTGTTAATGTGTTGTTGTAGCTGTTCTTCTGTTGTTGACATGATTGCCTGATCGTCTGCAAAAAGAAATTCATTTATGAGCCTTCGAGGTTGTTTCCTTTGCAGGTGTTAGCTATTTTACAGATGTGGTCAATATACGTGATGAACAGCAGCGGGGATAGTACGCAACCTGTTCCTACTCCTGACCCTATGTGAAACCTCTTTTCTGATAATCCTGCATTTTTTTGTTCCCCACCTCGTACACTGGCTGTCAGTATAAATACTCTTGCATAGGTTGATTATGTGGTCATTAATCCCATAGGTTGTTAGTATATTTTCCAACAACTTCTTATCCACGCGGTCAAACGCTTTTTCTGATCTACAAATACAACGTGTAGGTGTTTGTCGGATTCGGGACAGTCCTTTTCTACTAACTGCCTGAGGGCGAATATTGCGTCTGTACAGCTTTTTGTTCTTCCCGAATCCCATTTGGGAGTATTGCTGTGGCTCGATGATGTGGCGGGAGCCTTTTTTTTAGTATTTTGCAGAATATTTTCCCAGTGTGACCTGTAGCAGCGCTATTCCTCTGTACTTGTGTTCCTCTTGCTACCTTCTTCCAGATGGGAATAAATTGCAGCATCTCCTCCAATCTTCTGGTGTTTCTGTGTGATCCAGACTTGGTTGAATAGTCTATGGAGCCAGCTGATTCCTACCCTTAGTTGCTTTGATTAGGTCGGTCGTGGGGATGTTGTCTGGGCCTGGTGTTTGTTAGGTAAACCATATTTACAGCATTTCTGTAATCTCGATAGTGTTATGTTTGGTTCACTTCTCTGAAGGCTTACTGTGCTGCCCTTGAGTGTTCAGTTGGTCCTCTTGTTGTAGGTTGAGAAGTTCATTAAAGTATTGTCGCCATCTGTTCATTATCATTTTTGAATCATTAAGAGCTTGGCCGTTTTCTACTGCTAATACAGTTTGGGGTATATTGTTCTTTTGTTCTCTTCCTGCATGGTTTTAATTTTCAAGAGAAATGTCTTGTTGAATTTTTTGTAGTCTGAATTTTAATGTTTCGCCATTATCTGCATGCTTGTATTTTAGACTTCTTTACTATCTCCTTGGCTTGTTTTCTAGCTGTTCTATACTCAGTGGTTGCCTTTGATGTTTGTTTTGGCCCATATGTTGTATCTGCGTATTTTTCTCCTTTACCGCTAGTTTTACTTCTGTCATCTACCAAGTTGGGATTTTTGGTCGGATACTCCTGTATTTTACTGTTCCACATGTTTCCTTTGGCTGCTTCTAATAAAGTTCTCTTAAATACTGTCCATTCTTCTTCTACTGACTTGTTCTTTGAAGAATAGTAAAAATTACCTTTTGACTCCTTTGAAGATATGCTTCTGTGTGTTGACATCTGTTAATTTATTGATTTTGATTATCTCTTTTGTAGTCGTGTGTTACCCTGGTACTCTACTTGTGTATTCTGATAGTCGTAATCTACCGCTTTGTGGTCCGGGTTCATGCATAAATTTGGTATAACTTTAAGGTCTATCACTCACCTCTTTTTGATCTTTTTGACTAATATAAAATCTATTTGGCTCTGGCAGTCTAAGTTGTTCCATTTGTAACAGGTATAAATGTGATTGACGGTGTTGAAATTGTGTGTTGGTAATAATTAGGTCATGCTGGTTGCACAATCTGGAGGAGTCTTATGCTGTTTCCATTTCTCTGACCAGTGTTGTTCCGAAGTGTCCTAGATATGCCCCAACCCTGTCCTATCAGCACCTAATGTGCATTAAACGGGTTTTACTGCTGCGAGTACGTAAACTGATCGTGGTAAATTAAATGAAACCAGTTTACTTCCCCACTCTTATCTTATTTTATCTTAAATCTACATTTGCCGAAGCATCGGGGAGAGTTAGTTTCCTATCTTGTGCCAGGTGTGTTGGTGCTTGATGTTGTTGGGTCCATGCTTTCGCAGGGACTCTGAGATGTTATCTATCCATCTTTGTTCTTGGCCTGACTCGTGCTCTGCGCCCTGAGTGTCGATTATTATAGGCACGTGATGGTAAAATGTGTTCCATTCTCATTAAATGGCCGAACCACTTGAATCTTTGCTTCTCGATGTAATTGTATGCATGGTAGAAAATGTAACGATGTTTGATATTCTCGTTTCTCACTCTATCTCGCCTTGTAACGTTGACAGCTTTCGTAGACATCTCATTTCACATGTTGTAATTCCTTTTCTTTCTTTTGTGTCTTAGTCAGCCATGTTTGGCACCGACAGTAGAGAGTTGGAATAAATATGCAGTTTATCAGTTGTCGTTTGACTGCCATGTTTGACCTCCCCACTAGGTATCTTAAAAATTGTAACGTTTCCGATGTCGAGTACACGCAATGTAAAATGGCATGGGTCGATAACCATACGTTCAGTTCCTAAAGACTTTTCACACCAGGTAATATCAATAAAGATGTAGTTCCTCTTAGTAGCGTTAGAACAACAAAGTTACGTTTACGTGGAACTAGAGCAGACATGTTAGAGATGATTTTATTTCGGTAACATTTAGGCACTTTTTATATTCTTGGATTCTCCGAAAGGAGCACCATATTTTTAGTGTTTGCTTGGCCTGCACGCTCTGATATAACCAGTAAAAGGTTCGCCCTTTTAGTTGAAAGCGGTGTGCCTCGGCCAAAGAGGCTTGAATCCCCTACCAAAACAAACAAACAATTAGGCACTCCTTCAAACCCTTCCTAAAGATGTCGCCTTTTCTTTGTGTTCCAAACGGAAACAAGAGCTCCATAGTACAATTTGAATCAATATCGTCGGTGGTCCGTCAATAATCTTTCACATGTACCACAAGAAAGAGCAGAAGTTCGTTCGGGGCAAGAGAGTACTAAGAAAGTCCAAGGTGTTAAAGAGTACGCTGCCCAAGCTCAGGCCTATATCTATAGCCACCGACTTTGGAATTATAAAGAGAAAAAAAGAAAAAGCGTTTAAATCCCACAAGTCAACTAATACGCCCAACAAAGTAAGGAAGGAATAACTAATTACGGCAAACAAAGTAAGGGAATAGTTAACTAGTACGCCCAACAAAGTAAAGGAATAAGTTAACTACTTACGCCCAACAAAGTAAGGAAGGTTAACTAGTACGCCCAACAAAAGTAAGGAATAGTTAACTAGTACGCCCAACAAAGTAAGGAATAGTTAACTACTACGCCCAACAAAGTAAGGAATAGCACCAGTACGCCCAACAAAGTAAGGAATAGTTAACTACTACGCCCAACAAAGTAAGGAATAGTTAACTAGTACGCCCAACAAAGTTTAATAGCCAGTTAACTACTACGCCCAATGGTGTAACAGTATAGTTAACTAATACGCCCAACAAAGTAAGGCGAAGCCAGTTAATAGTACGCCCAACAAAGTAAGTGAATAGTTAACTAGTACGCCCAACAAAGTAAGGAATAGTTAACTAGTACGCCCAACAAAAAAAAGGAATAGCAACTAGTACGCCCAACAAAGTAAGGAAGAAGTTAACTACTACGCCCAACAAAGTATGAAGAAGCAATTCAATACGCCCAACAAAGTAAGGAATAGTTAACTAGTACGCCCAACAGCAAGGAATAGTTAACTACTACGCCCAAATGAAGTGGGCGAATAGTTAACTACTGCGCTCAACAAAGTAAGGAATAGTTAACTAACACTTCCAACAAAGTAAGGAATAGTTAATCAGTACGCCCAACAAAGGCGAATACCAGTTAAATTCAGTACGCCCAACAAAGTATGGAATAGTTAACTATACGCCCAACAAAGTAAGGAATAGTTAACTATACGCCCAACAAAGTAAAGAATAGTTAACTACTACGCCCAACAAAGTAAGGAATAGTTAACTATACGACAAACAAAGTAAGGAATAAAGTTAACTAGTACGCCCAACAAAGTATGAAGAAGTTAACTACTACGCCCAACAAAGCAAGAATAGTTAACTACTACGCCCAACAAAGTAAGGAATAGCGGCACCAGTACGCCCAACAAAGTAAGCAACAGTTAACTACTACGGCCAACAAGCGCAAGGAATAGCACCACTACGCCCAACAAAGTATGATAGAAGTTAACTACTACGGCAACAAAGTAAGGAATAGTTAACGTAGGTTTCACACAAAATTAACGTAAATTTGAAGACCTAATTCAACGGTCGCGAAATGCTTCTATCTGCACAGTCTGAGAGCAAGGCGAGATCATCCGTGAAGTCTAAGTCCTCCAGTTTTGATGTCCACTGAATGTTTATTCCCATAAAGCGCCACTGTCTTTGCACCCCTCGTGTCTTAGAGAATTTTACTCTCCTCTCAAGCAATAGACAAAGGGATTGTACAGATGGGTTAAGAGAACATTTATGTTATCCTTGAGAATTTCTGAGTTTGTTGGATCATTTAGAGCATCTCTTGTTCGTTTTCTTCTGGGTTCAGTTAGTGCATGATGCCTGATACATGATGTAATGATGACGTTGGGGAGCATAATTCAAGAAGTATCTGGCCTTCTCTTCTGTGATCAACTTCACAGACCATTCCGGCATGTGTCATAAATAAACAGGCTGATACGTTTGAGGTCTTCACCAATCCCACATAGTTTGTTTTGTAGGGTTGTTCTTCTTTGTGTTCATTCTTTACGACCAATTTTAATCACTCTTTTGTGATAGGTTGATATTTGCCAAGAACGTGTATATGCTGTATTACTGATTTGGTAGGTCCCTAAACGCATATACTTTCTACACACATTTAGGACATGCGCATCCTATTTCAGCCACGTTTCTGTTGGCTATATTTTCATTCTCACACTGCACAGTGATGTGGCAGCCTTGCATGATGTGTTCTGGGCTGCTTTGGTGATCCACATGCAGGCAGCTGAGACCCATTCTTTGGAGGTGTAGGCCCTACCGCAGTGTTCCGTTCTAAGTCTGAAGACTGTTGTCTGCGATTGTCTGTTTTGTGTATTTATACTGTCATGTGTTGCCAGTCCTCCGTTTGTTTTTCTTCCCACACCATTTTTCCTCGTTTGCCATGGTGCGCCCCAAAGAGCAATGCTACTTCGATATAGTGATACAGCGCGCGCCGTCCACGAAAAAGTTA
Organism: Arion vulgaris; assembly: GCA_020796225.1. Taxonomy (NCBI): domain Eukaryota; kingdom Metazoa; phylum Mollusca; class Gastropoda; order Stylommatophora; family Arionidae; genus Arion; species Arion vulgaris. The sequence continues at coordinate 31,943 of JADZMA010000197.1, forward strand.
GACCACAGAGGTAGTGCTGCATACTATTTACGAAGCGCTCAGAAAACCGCTCTATAAATATCTACTTAATATGACGCTGGAAGACAAAACACACTTTTGCCAAGATCTTTCAAAGGGAGACGGTCTTAAATTCCAACAAACAATTTCTCAAGATGGTCGTTCTTTAATGAGATAATTTTTGAAAGTAAGTAGCTGCAAACGATAGCCGGGCATTATACGCGCATTATCTGTGCAGCCAGTGATAGTTTATTGTTATTTCATTATATCCATAAGTTAAATTAAATGTTTTGTGAACACAGTTGTAATTTCATAGATACAGTCTTTTATTATTTCACCTTTCATCATACCTGCACGATCGACCACAGGAGTAATACCTACTCTGCTGCTGTGTGACACTATTAACTCTTTCCACTCCCAGTTATTTCCTCAGTTGTACACATTTAATTTAAGGGAGACAAAAATGCAATGGGTTATTTTTTTCAAATCATAACTACTCATCAATAAATAAACATATATATTTTATCATATGATGCTCGTCCATCACGTGTGATGATGACCGCACAGATTTTCATCCAAGGGAATGTAGTGGCGCTATGTTTGTCTGTGTGTGCGTAGATGACTAGTGAGCCCAATACGGGCTTGAAATACCTGTGTACAGTGTGGGCAAGGTATACTTGCACTTGTGGGAAGTTTTACCGCCTTTCTGTTTTCCGACGTCTTGCTCCATCCGTGCTGTTCTGTATCTATCATATACTAATTTAAAGAAAACTGGACAACCTATTAGAATAACAAGGTTAAATAGCAATATATGGAATATTTTAGAAGAAACTGGGGCAAATATGACAACATAATAGAAAACAAAATTATAAATTGTTAGTGATATATGCAAATAATTTACGTGATATTATAATGCATCTTCAAAATGTATCCCTTTGTGCTTCTAGAAATCATTTTGTAATCCAATTTGTGAAGTCCAGGCAAAATTTTATGACAATATACACAATAGAAATGAAGATATGATGAAATGTTGACATCAAACCTATGTTGTGCTTTGATAGCCATTATATTATGATGATCGGGGGACTGCCTAGAGTAGTTGATAGTAGCTCGGCCTGCTAGCTGTGAGACGCCATAGCTCGGGTTCACTCTACTGTCCGGCATTTGTTCAGTTCCCTGGTCTTACCAGACGAGCAACGTGAACACCTCTCCTGAAGTCTGAGAAAATCTGCCTGTATGGCGAGGGAATACTAATTATTTATATACTGGAGCACACAGCTGCCAGTGTAAGTAATTTACAATGTTCACGCCGCTGCTGCCATTGTAAGAAATTGGAAAAAAAACAGATTTTCACGCAAAAATCAGTTTCAGAGATGAAACTTCGCCTGAGTTGAAAGCGGACGAAAGAAAAAAAAAAAAAAAATTATGATGATCGGGCTCTGTCTGATTCACATCATATATTCTGATCGAATAATTACTAATACTACTTATAATACAGTACTATAATCTGAAATGTCCATGCATTTTTCTATAAAAATCATCGCCTGATACACGCATGGGACGCCATTACCTTAGGGCGGCCTGGTCCCACATTGAACTGTTTACAATACCGCGCCTGTAGCAACAACAAATAAACTTGAAACAAATCGAAACGTCGGTGAATGAACGATGAAATCGAAAGAGAAAGTGACGCCATTAAAGTGAAGGAACCGGAAGAAGGGCTATTAAAAACTAAAATTAGTAGAATTAAACTAGAAAGACTTGTATAAACGAAACAACTCGAACGACGAACGAAACATCTTGATGCATGCAGTGTGCTGCTTAAAGCATGGAATAGAAGTCGCTGTGGCGCAGTGTGCGGCTTAAAGAGTGGAAAGAGTTAATTATCTCAAACTGAATTGTAGAGTAAGTGTAGTTAGTTAGTAACTATGTGAGTGAGACTCTCAGACTGGACGGCTAACAACAGTCAAAGGTACTTGTGACTCAACAAACCTTCCTGCAGGCACTCACCACAGTTTTTAATCACTAATAACTTGTATTCAAAGGGGCTAATTCCTTATTCTCTTCTCATGTTTGTTGGTCTACATGAATCATTATTATTATGTAGATTCTCAAACTTTTCGGCTCATCGCCCACTTTGGGAAACGCTGGTCTACATGCCTGATATAACTAAAATAATCATTGTTACAATGTGGCACACACGGTTTAAAGTTAAAGAGGCTTTAAATCCATTTCATAACATTTACTGATGATATTGATAACAAACCACATTTTTCTTAGTTACGTTAAAAGTAAATTAAATTTGTCACATCATTTAAAATTGCATCCAACATTTTTAACCAACTGGAAAATCAACTTTGTGACTATATTGTCTGTTTTCTTTTTGGTTGCTTTTGAATATCTTTACTGATTGATTGATAGGGCCATCATCATTGCACTTTGGCAGTAACCATGTGCTCTGGATCTCTTCTACACAGGAAGATCTCAGCTGCAGTGCACGAACTCCGTAGCACCTGCGAGGGTCCTACATGTACCCTTTACTGATAACCAAGCTTTGTGAAATTGATACTGACAGACTTAGCTGTCATCAGTTTGAGGTCCACAGTAAACAGCATGACCAGAGAGCGCTGAAGAAGAATATTTGTTAAGAAAAGATTGTTTACAGCGACACAACAGGCTGTACACACAAAAGATTCCAACTCTCTGCTAATAAAGCCAAACATGGCCCTGACTAAGACAAGAAAGAAAGATTACATGTGAAATGAGATTTCCTACGAAAAGCTGTCAACGTTACAAGGAGAGATAGAGAGTGAGAAACGAGAATATCAGAAGTATTGTTTACCTATACTATGCATACAGTATATTGAGAAGTAAAGAATCATAATTCGCCATGTAATGAGAATGGAACCACATTTACTACCATCATGTGCCTACAATAATCAACACTCAGGTCGCAGAGCACAAGGCAGGCCAAGAACATGACATAGATAACATCTGAGTCCCTTGCCAAAGTATGAACTGACAACATCAAGCGTTAACACACCTGGCACAAGATAGAAAATTCAAATCTCCCTGATGCTTCAATTAAAATGTGGATAAGATAAGATAAGAATAATAAAGGATATTAATCTTGAGTCTTGTGACTTTCTCTCTGTGAATGCAACATAAGTATAAACATATAACTAATCAAAGCTTGTACAACAATAATGAATGTGATTAGTGACTATTCAGATCCCAAGAAAACATTTATTTTAGGGACAGTGAAGAAAATGGAGTAAGAAGTGGAAGCAAATAACAGAAACTAATGAGGTAAACAGCCTTGGAGTTTTTTTTTGGGAGAGAAATAAACATGAATGTTTTCTTGGTTTGGCATAAGTTTAAATATTTCAGATATTCAATTTGTTTATGATATAGTGATATATATATGATGAAATACTTGTTAGTTTTATTTATAACATTACAGATTTAAAGGCTAGGGGAGTAAACCCTGATCGAAAATCCTCAATGCCTTGTGGGTCAAAGTACTTCTGCAATGCAGAGGGCTAGAGAGTAAACCTGACCTAAAAATCCTGTGGGAGGGACGCTAAGGCAGTTGATGGTTAAGTGTGTATTCCTTGCCATCTTATGGCTCTGCAAACCCTATTTGATTCCAGCAAATATACTTTGTCTTTCCTTTTGATGAAACAGTAGGGTAGTGAGCGGGTTTCAGCAAAATGGGCAAAGCACATTCTCCATATCAGGTGCCCAGGCTAGGTACAAAGGACTACAATTGACCGCCTGTAAAGACGGTAGTGCTGCCATATATATATATATATATATATATATATATATATATATATATATATATATATATATATACACACAGATAAATCAGAGCTACTTGTTTATGTTATTTTTGCCCGATCGCTTGTCAATTCCTGCATACAGCATGATGCAGTCGGTGCCTTCCGATTGATTTTTGCATGCAGCTTGTTTTCTTTATAAATAAGTTTCTAGATTTTTGCGTGAAAACTTACTTTCCTTATAACTAGTGTCCTGAATCTTCCTTGACTTCAGAGTTAGCTTTGGTTTATGACTTAGAAAGGAATAAATACTTGAGTTTTCATTTAGTGTTGGTTTCTATGTATTTCATATTATGATTATCTATCTTCTGATTTATGTTGTCTGGTGTTTTTATTTGATCAGACTACAGGGAGTGATCATTGTAATGTCTCATTCTGCTTAACAGAAATCAAACAGGAACTTGATAATGAGGTCAGTTTGCTTAATGAAATACTGCAATTTGATCATCAGTAGAAGTTACTTTGGGAAATTATATGTTTATGTTTTTTTTAGACTAAACATTTAGTGCAAATCATGTACCCATGTTACTGGTGTAGTATTCCATATTTCTATATGTGTGTGTTGATGTTCAGCTTTGATTATATTTTGTAAACAAGTTACAAGTACTGAACTGATATGCTGACAGGACATTTCTATCTTTAACTTACAATTAAAATACTACATTCACAATTCCTCGGAGAATTTTGCTTGGTCTGTAAAAAAAATGTGTTTTGGCTTTTGTGGATTCTTCTTTGACTTATTCACAAATATATATATATAGGTTAATTTTATTGTTCTCCCATTATTCAAGGTACATGTAAAATAAAATATAATTGAACAATATTTTTATCTTACTTTGTAGTTATGTAGTGGGTGTCGTAATAGAAAAGTTGATAACTCTGGTGCCTTTTATCGACTCACATACTGGGGAAACTCTGAGGTTTGAGGCCAAAGAAACCAAAATTATTGTTGTTAGTTACTGTATGTGTGGACTACAGAAACCCTAACTCATTGGGATCTAAATTACAAGTACTCTGTAGTTAAAAGAAAGGTCACTGAATGACAAGAGACACTAGTGACAGAGAAAGCAAGCCTTCACACAAAAATAAGTCAGAAGTACCATATTAGCAGCATGATTGGCACATGAATTATATGAAGGGTAACCTGCCTCACGGTGCTGGCCTCGCAGCGGAAGCACAAAGAATGGTACCACTGCACCTACAAAGCATGTCGTAAGGGGCGACTGATGTAGACCTAGGAAACACCCTATAACAAAGAGCATACAGAAGTTGGATGTTCTGGCCTACTTAGAAGCATAACTGTGCCAACATACAATCACTCTTAGGGCTAAGATCACACAAAATTACAGAGTGGTTAACAAGTGGTCGATATGGATGCTCAAGAAGAAGAATATAACTCAAACGAGAACAAATAGTTATGTTAGTTTTGAAGCATTGATGCCTTCACTTGCATTGGTAATATTCCTACCATTTTATATATATTGACTTGTTCTTTTCAGACTAAATACAAAATTTAGGACAAGTTCCATTCCTGGTCAATTTTAACTGCAAACTGGAACAAAAGTGTCATGTAAGGTTTATTTTTTTATTAAACAAACATTCTGTAGTTTTGATTTAGTCGTGTTAAAAATTCTGGGAGATTGCAACAGAGAGCAAAGCACCATCTTCCAACCTGAGCAGGACATGTCCAAACACTCCCAGGCTTGATTTACTCAAAGTGACTTATTTTGATTTATTTTACATTTCCATGGAGATTAGAACGTAGAAAGCAAAGCACCATCTTTAACGCTGGTCGGTGACATGTTGGAATGAGCTCACAACTAAACAGATTAAAGCCAACTTACACACCACATTGCAGAAATTAACTAACCAATTTGTAACAGTCTTGTTTAAATGTCCTCACTTGACAAGCTAGCCAAAACCTCCTCCCAACTTGTATACCTATCCAAATACGATATGGGAATCTATTCCATGTATAGAAACATGCAGACTTTATAGACTGGCATTATCTAGAGAATAGATTCCCAAACTTTTTCGGCCCACCGCCCACTTTACAACATACACTTTGTAATGCCTCCCCCACTCCACCCCACTCCCCTCATCATATATATATATATGTATCATTGACATAGAAAATTTATATATATATATTTATTATACATGGTCAATTTTCAAATGATTATATGCATGAAATAGAAAATTGATGAAACAATATCGTAAGATGAGCATAAAAAGATGAATTTAAATGGAGAATTCAAATTTAATTTTAAATGATTATTCAATCGCAAAATCACAAAAATTATTTATTTAAAAATATTTATTATTAATTTTCCTTTAAGCAGCCACCATCCCCAATCGCATGAACACACCCCCCCTCCCCCAAATTCTTCTGGAACCTTAATTATCGTTCTCCTGCAACGCTTCACATGCCCGACTGTGCCTGGAATTCATAGCTGTCAAATGCAACAGAAGAAGAAGAAATATTACATTGGTGACAAATGATGCCGCTGAAATTTCGTAATTCGAAAAGCCAAAAGTGGAGCCTTAAAAAATGTTGGTGTGTGTACAATTGATTACAGAAACCCTGGTTCTTTACTGGTCAATTACATATACCTCTGGGAGGTCGGGAGTAAAGTACACCTGAATAAGGCAGAGTGGAGACTGATGATAAGGAAAGCAAACCTTTATGAAAAAATCGGTCAGAGGCACAATATTAGACATCATGACACTGACTGTCAGTGAGACAGACTCACTATTTACTGTAAGCTAAAATATTTGGCTGTACCTGCCCTACACATGTAGGGGCCTATGAACAAAGTTGAAGAAACGATAGCCGGCCTGACACAGGTCAAAACATATCACAGAGAATGATTAAATTTGCTGCAAGGAACGTTCGCAAACAAAGACAAACAAGCAGACATCATGACTACACCTGACCCAAAGCTGGCAGAGCAAAACAAAACATGGTCACTTACATCAGCCAACAGCGGTAAATCATAAGAACGGGTAAATCATAGCAGCAGTATATCGCAACAGCGGTACATCATAAGAGCGGCATATCATAACAGCACATCATAACAGCGTACATCATAACAGCGTAATATCATAACAGCGGTACATCATAACAGCAATGAAATGTCTTAGAAGAGCTGCAGAAGTAACACTGAAATATACAATTATTATGAAAAAATTAGAAGAAGACTGCAAATGAACACAGAGCAAGAGGAAGACTAATCAAACGATGAAGGACGGCAACAAGACTTGCAACTTTAGGAGCAAAGAATTTCAACATATACAGTGCATTAGACAAAATGCATAGAAGATTCATACTCTTCCTCTTCCCAACCCCAAATCATCTCACTTTAGAAGCAATGGAGGAAGAGAGAAGAAGATTAACTACCCAAGAATGAAACTTGCAGCTCTAGTTAGAAGAGGAAAGAATTCATTAATAATCTACAAACTTTTGTTTGTCAACATTTTGCTTGTGATGTTTATTTTTATATCAAACAATAAAATACTAGACCAGGTTCTATGCTTGGCAGATAACCAAATTGAATCACAGTTTAAGAATTATTTATCATGTCTAAAATACTACAGTTTTGATTTGCTCTAAGTGAATTCTCACACTGCTAGAAGATTTCAGCTTTGTATCCTAGAATTTGCAAGTAATAGATTTTACAATATTTAATTTTCAACAATTTCTTTTCCATTTTCTAAAACATTGAAATTTTCTTCTTGTCCAACTTTCTGATATGGACAAGAACAGGGATATTACAGTATTACATTAGCGCAAGGAAAAATAAGTGATTAAATATATAAAAATAACAACACTTGGTATTTTGAGCGGACAGTTTCGCACTCCTGGCTGCCAGACCATTAACCGTATGACATTTGATTCTGACTTGTTCATACCTTGGGACGTTTGGAATCCATGTTGCTGCCAGGCTCACATCTACTGGAAGCTTTTGGTCAGTTTCCCACGCCCAATACCGTTTCACCAAGAAACATAGTTATCTTCTCCCCTTTCTCACTTTCAAACCCTCATGGAAAAAATAGTGAATATCCTTTTACAAGACATAGCCATCAAATCACAGTAAACGAGTTGAGTTGATTTTCTAGGCACCACTTATATATGTTCAGTAGTTTGCCATTGCTTTCTGAATGTAGAGATTCATTTTTTAATACCTTTGTAAAATACAGCAGAAACAAATTCTGTTTCCAAACTGCCTACACAGAGTTTGAACCAGGTACGCTTTGCTGTGATCAAGCTGACTACCCCCTTAAGCTACAGACACACACATAAACCTCTCTATACGAACACGAAACACTAATTCAACTAAAACATAAATCTACAGTCAATAGTGAACTGAAACGATAATGACCTGGATGAATCCTTGGTGGTCTCATGTAGAAAGAGAATTTGTAAATGTCTGGGCAACTAAAACCCTTGTGTGGTCACATGTAGAAAGAGAATTTGTAAATGTCTGGGCAAACTAAAACCCTTGTGTGGTTTCATGTAGAAAGAGAATTTGTAACAATTGGGTAAACTAAAACCCTTGTGGTCACATGTATGAAGACAAATAATACCAAGCCTGGTGACCTTTAGTCTAACATGGAGTCACTCTACACTAGTCTCATGTGATATTATGTCAGGTGAATGGTAGGTCCAGTGGTCGCATCAGCAAGTTACATAATGCTCATATCCTCCCTCCCCCTCAACATACAGTTGGCCACTGCTTTACTTTTTCACCTGGATATAATATCACATCACATGACACTAGTGTAATGTGACTCCTCCATGTTAGACTAAAGGTCACCAGGTCTGATATTATTTGTCTTCCTGCATGTCTTCACACAAGGGTTTTAGTTAGGCAGACATTTACAAATTCCTTTCTGTTACGAGACCATCAAGAATTCATCAGGTCATATCGTTTCGAAGCGACTAATAACTTACAGTTATGTTTTTTTAAGTGTTTCGTATTGGCATATGCTTTCTTGATAAAGGCTCCTGCGGTCAAAATCGCTCTAGTGTTGTCATATTTAATCACTTTTTTTTCCTTGCTCAATGTAATAATGTAATATACCTGTTCTTATTCATATTGCTCGTTTATGCAGTATTATCGCAGCCTCCCACAGTTTTCCAGATCTGATCTAGCCACCTCAAATCTGCACATTGTCTTGTCCGACTTTCAGAAGAAAAGTTATTAAAAGTATCCATGTCTGTTCCAACAAGTTACATAATTTCAGTGGATTGTGTGGATGTGAAATATTGTTTTGTTAAACTGTCTTGTATGCAAGCATTATTATTTCAGTCTCAGAATTTCTATCTCATGGCCTGATGTTCCGTCTCTACAGCTGCCATGCTCAAATCTTCAGTCACGCACTGAACCCACCTTCTTTGAGAGGCCTTCTCTCTGTTTCTGGATGCTTACCATGTCGTCACTTCATCGCTTGATTAGTCTTCCTCCTTTCCTTGATGCTTAACATGCCGTCACTATCACTTTCTGTCCGCTTTCAACTCAAACGGTTTCATCTCTGAAACTGATTTCTGCGTGGAAAATCCGTTTTTCCAATTTCTTACAATGGCAGCAGCGTGCACATTGTAAATTACTTTACACTGGCAGCCGTGTGCTCAATGTACTCGTGAATTAGTATTCTCGCCATACAGGCAGATTTTCTCCGATCAGAGGTACCTAAGCATCGTCCTGAGTAAGACCAGGGACTCGAACAAATGCCGACAGTAGGTTCACAACCCGAGCCATGAGGCTGCCCACAGCTAGCAGTGTTGAGCTTACTATCACCACTCTAGGCAGTCCCCCCGCCTTGATGCTTAACATGCCGTCACTAATGCTTGATTAGTCTTCCTCTTCTTGCCTCTGATGCTTGCCATGCCGTCACTTCATCGCTTGATTAGTCTTCCTTCTTGCCTTGATGCTTACCATGTCATTACCACCGTTTGATTAGTCTTCCTCTCTCTTTGCCTTGATGCTTTAACATGCCGTCACTTCATCGCTTGATTAGTCTTCCTCTTCTTTGCCTTGATGCTTAACATGCCGTCATTTCATCGTTTGATTGGGTCTTCTCCTCTTTGCCTTGATGTGCTTACCATGCCACTTCATCGCTTGATTCAGTCTTCCTCTTCTTGCCTTGATGCTTAACATGCCGTCACTTCATCGCTTGGATTAGCTCCTTCTCTTGCCTCTGTGTCTACTGCAGTCTTCTTCATTTGTTCCTAATAATTGTATATTTCAGCTTATGCTAAGCAGCTAAGGCTTATCATTATTTCAGTGCATTGTGTGATGTGAAATATTGTTTTGTTCAACTGTCTTGTATGCTTACCATTATTTCAGTGACTGTGTGGATGTGAAATATTGTTTGCAAACTGTCTTGTATGCTTACTATTATTTCAGTGGATTGTGTGGATGTGAAATATTGTTTTGTTAAATTATCTTGTATGCTTACCATTATTTCAGTGATTGTGTGATGTGAAATATTGTTTGTTAAAACTGTCTTGTATGCTTACTATTATTTCAGATCTCTTAAAGTATAGATTAGCAGTGAAGATATGTACATTGAGATTAGCAATGTGTGACAGACATGGATAAGAAATAACAGGAAAGGATGAAGTC